>VYZW01004325.1:0-149674 GCA_013401315.1 Balaeniceps rex
GTGCCCACTCCCGGGGCAGGCAGGGTGGGATGCGGCACCCCCGGCGGGCGCGGGGGCATCCGGGGCGAGGGGTGCCTCCGCACACCAGGACATGGGTCATGGGGACAAATGGCCAGAGCCTGGCTGGTCGCCGTCCTCAGCTGGGCTGTGGTGGCCTGGCACAACCCCATGCCATGTCCTCCATCCCCTTCCCTGGGATGGCAAGCGGTGACGAGGTGAAGGTACAGCCCGAGGGACAACACGGGGACCTGGTCCCCTTTTTCCCTGTGAGGGATGGACAGGTGGGCACAGGGGAGGGATGGTTCAGGAGGAGAAGAGGAGTTGAGCAGAGATGTCCAGCAAGGATGTCCCATGCCCCAGAGGCTGGCACAGCACGTGCAGCTGGCAGGGCTGGAAGCTGTTTGATCTCCCTAGCCCCGGCAAGGGCTCGGTGGTGCCAGTGTTGGGCAAGACCTGTCCATGGCAGCCTGGGGATGGGTCTGTGCCTGTGCTCCCCTCCAGTGGGTCACTCCAGATCTGCATTGCCTTGGGCTCTCGTGCTCCCCAGCACAGGACCAGGCAGACGGGGGGGAGGCTCTGCCACAAGAGGCTGCGTGGGAAGGTGCAAGGAGGATGTGTGTGAGCTGCTGCAGGGCTGTGCCCCCCGGAGCACCCTGCGTGCTGGGGAGGGGATGCCCGTGTGTGGGTGCCGAGCAGGGTCCCCAGTGGCTGGTTTCCCACAGTGCCCTGCCTGCTGTGCTGGGCCCAGGGGACGAGACTGTGACCTTGAGGCAGGTTTCCTCCTTGGGGGCCCGGCTGTGGGCACAGCCTCTGTGGTGGGTGCGCAGGCACACTCTGAGTTTGGAGCCGGCTCAAGAAATGCGGGTTTGGAGTTAGGCAGGGGAGTCTTCGAGCAGCTGGGGACCAGCAGCATCTCCCAGTACCCAGGGGACAGCTACAGCTGTGACCACCAGCTGGCCTCTGCTGGTCCCAGCATCATCCAAACCACTGCTGTGGATCTCACTCTCCTCTCCTTCCTTCACCTTCTCACAAGGGAGACCTAAAGCATTGCGAGGAATGAACTAACAGGCGTCGTGAGCTTAAAAATACAACCCTCTGTCTGCAGCTGTGCCACCTCCAGCTGCTAAGCATGTCCCTCCTACCTGCAGAAGATCAGAGAGATGATTCCTTTCCCTGGCTCTTATTTTCTTCTCTCAAACGTCTCTCCAGAGCTGCTTCCTGTGTGGGTTTCCCTTGATGCACTCCCCTTTGCCCCAGCAGTGCCAGTGGGTGCCGTGGGGCCTGAGCCGGGGTCATTCCCAAGCCCCCAGCCCCGCCATGCTCTTCCAGGCCTGAGGCGAGCTGATGACCGCTCTCCCTCTCCATCTGTGAGGCACAGCCCTGATGGTGGGTAGCTCCAGGCTGCCTGTCTCAGCGCATCCGATGGGTCCGATGGATACTCACAGTCCAGAGCAAGGAGTGACACCCTGGAGGCAAGGCTGTGGGCAGCACCCTGGCCGGGATGTCCCCGGAGGTGGCACACGACCACATGTACGTGCAGTCCCCAGGGTGCACGGGAGCCCATGAAGGACATGGAGCCGGGGGTGGAGGATGTCGGGGAGTGGAGGGGGCAGTACCGGCTGCGGTGCCCGTGGACGCTGGGCGTAGGCTGGCACAGAGGAGCCGTTGCGGTTGCAGCGCTGGGCTGCCAGCTCACAGCCCTGTGACTGCAGGGGAGGAAGCGGCCCCGCGCCTGGGTGATGGGGAAATGACACTGCGGGCTCTGTTCTTGGAGGCGGTCACGATGCTGGGGTGCCCCGAGCCAGCAAACACCCAGGGTGGGGAAAAACTGGCTTGGGTGTTGCCTTCCTGCACAGTGAGGCATCATCCGGGCTTTGTTGCCTTTTTCGTATTTGGTCAGTGCACAGCTCTGCTTGAATGGGATGTGGGGAAGAGGGAAATCAAGGACCAGTAAGGAGCATTGCTCCAAACCTGCTCCTCACCCATGGCTGCCCTGTAGGCAGGGGTTTGCCAGCAGACAGATGTTTTTCTACCCAGCAGCATCTCCATGGGTTGCAACCCTCTCTCCTTGCACCATCACCTCTGTCCCCGGCTGCTTGTGTCTTGGTTTAGGTGTTTCGCCATTTCCCAAGCACTGGAGGAGCGGAGCAGGTTTTGGCCCCGAGTCTTCCCAATGGCAAATCCTGTATTATGGATGCCTGAGTGTGGATTATGGCTCTGAAGTTAATTCACATGTGGCTAAGTTACCGTTGCTGTGGGAACCTTTAATGCTGAAATTCTTGACTAGTGCATGTAAAATTAGAGCTCGTTCCACCGTCCCTGCTGGCTGCTCCCCGCAGCACAGAGGAGCTCGTGTGCTGTCATTTTCTTGGGAGGGTGGCAGAATCTCCCCTCAGCCAGGGGATTTTTGGACAAGCAGGGTCTTTCCCATCGATGCTGCACCCTTCTTTGCCCAAGTTTTTGGCTCGGGGAAAAAATGATGGATGACAGCCAGGAGCCATGTCCCCATGTCCCCATAGCATCTCTGTGGGCTCTCCTGGGTCTCTCAAGCCAGCCAGGGCATATCTCTGCAGCACGGGGAGCGCAGATGGGTTGCCGGAGTGGGGAGCGGGGATCTTGGCAATGCTCCCGAGCATGCAGAAAGGGGCTGGATGCCTCGTTCTCTTCTTGAAAACTTCAGAGCTTTGTTCCTGTGGGCGGGAAGTGGTTTTGCAGCCTGCCGCAGGCGCTGAGCGAGCACCGTTCGCCCACCGGTGCTGCCTTCGCCGGGCTCGCATGGGGTGAACAGGGCTCTGCTGCAGCTTGTGTGGTCATTTAGCAGGAATTCGGCTGGGCTGGAGCTCAGCCAGCCCTTCTTCAGGCTGTGGGTTTGCTTGGAGGGCCATAGCGTCCATATCGCCACTGCCTCCGTGGCTGAATCACAGCCCCAGCAGCAAGCAGAGGCAGCTGGGGGCGAGGGTGGATGCCTCGAGCTCTGCAGCTGGGGCGCTTGGCTGCAGAGCTATGGCGGAGGCTTGGCCCTGGGTGCTCTGCGGCTCTTTCCCCTTGAGGTGGTTGGTGATGGAGCTGCAGATCACACCACCCTGGTGCTCACTGCTCTGCCCTTGCCGGCTGTGGCAGTGTTCCTGGGGCATCATGGCAGGGGAGCAGAGCTGGGGCTCACCAGGATGACATGGACAGGGCTTACTGTGCCAAGGAGCAGCGCAGGTCGCTGTGAAGGTCTTAATGAGAGGAAAAGTGGCCCTTAGCCTGCACATTTGGTGGTAGGCTCACAGATGTTGTCTCTGCTTAGGAACCAGATCTTTGACATTGAGTTATCTCCTCTAATTCAGTGCTCAGCTGCAGTGAAGGAACACAAACTGACTAAGAGGTGTTAGGAAAGGAGAAAGGAAGAACATCAGGAGGCCACAACCTCAGTGCCCAGGGTGTCCGCATCTCAGGGACACGGGGACCTGTCCCAGAAAGGATAAAGCAAGATTGGGACAGGTTCAGAGGAGAATGACAAGGGCACAGAGACATGGAAACCTGCTGATGAAGCACTGCCTGTTCCTGGGCTCCTCTCCAGGTCTATGCCGCTGGAGACAGGACTCTGGGCTAGGCAGACCTTATGGTCTGTCTATGGGGGTTCCCGAGGAGGGAAGAAGCCTAGGGTCTGCATGTGACCACAGCAAGAGCTTTCCTTCTGGTGGGATGGCTTGGCACAAGCAATGGGCACCTTTAATCCAGCTAAAGGGCTTTAGGGACTGGGTTTTGGGTTGGCAGCAGGGCTGGGCTTGCAGCTAAGTGACGGCTCAGAGGCTGCTCTGATGTCCCTTGTACCTGCTGGGTGCTCAAGGACACCTCACTCTGGAAGTGCCTGGAGGAACCTACTCACCAGGAGTTTTCTTCCTCTGATGGCCAAGTCATGCTACAGAGCTGGGCTGGATGTCATAAGTGATGGCAGAATGATGAGGGGGCAAAACTGCTGTGACCCTCAACAGCCTTTCCCCAAGCACGGCCCTTTGAGGGTAGCAAAAATACAGCACCCTGAGCTAGGGAGGAGAAATCTGCAGGGATGGAGGGGTTGTCCACCTGGAAGCTGGAATGATTTGGGATTACACAGGACACCCTAGCCTCGAGGACAAAGCTGCCTGGAGGAGCGAGTCCCCTGTGCTGGCTGGCGTGACGTCCCGCTGGCTTGTGCCTGAGCTGCAGGCTCATTGCCACATTGCTGATGGATGAATACCAGGACATAGTCTGCTTGCTTTAAAAAATATATCCTGTTCCATGGCAGTTTAAGATTTGCTCCAAACCTTGCATGGAATAAACTGATTATTCAAAGCATCTCTAAATCTGCAGCTCCTGTGCGCCTGTTTTTTGCATGCAGGTAGGTTAGCCAGTGCTGAGGAAGGTTGTGCTCTGGCACGGAGACGGGCCGACTGGCTTGTGCTGCAGTGGTTTGCATGCTGCTCTGTCTGCTTGCTCAGACAGCTGCAAACAAGGTCACCCCATCACCAGGGCTGAGCATCCTCGTCTCTGAGTGGGGTAACGTGTCCCGGTGAACCAGGATGCCTTTGCTCGCACAGCAGCCGGCATTGCTTGTGACACTGTGAACGTGGTCGCTGGCTGCTTTTATCCTTTAAGTGCAGATACCAGAGGCCAAGAAAAGCAAAATTCCCAGCTGCTTGGCTTATTAGACAGTGGCTGAGGAGGAGAGGGAGATCCCAAAGAGTCAGGGACCTGAAATCCTGACCTGGGAGCTAGCTGGAAGGTCTTCTGTGCACACATGGCCATGAAGCAGCCTTAGGTGCTCCCTTGTCCTCCCCGGGGTCCATCATGCATCAGCCAACCCACCTGTGGAGGTTGTGGATCTAGGATGCTCTGTCCATGTGCCTGTTTGGCTGATGCTCTCATTCTTCCTTTCCTTCTAGTTTTCCACCTGTCAAGGAAGGTGACGTCCATTGTCCCGGAGAGCTGTCTCCTCATCCTGCTGGGGCTGGTTCTGGGGGGCATCGTGTTGGCCGTGGCGAAGAAAGCCGAGTACCAGCTGGAGCCCAACATGTTTTTCCTCTTCCTTCTGCCCCCCATTGTCCTAGACTCAGGCTACTTCATGCCCAGCCGTCTGTTCTTCGACAACATCGGTGCCATCCTCACCTACGCGGTGGTGGGCACACTCTGGAACTCCTTCACCACTGGCGCTGCGCTCTGGGGGCTGCACCAGGCTGGGCTCATGGGTGGGTGCACAGGGCTGCCCAGCTTGGACCACATCCCCAAAAGACAGGTTGGAGGGTGCAAAGCACCCCCGAGTTCAGAGTCCACTGCCCAGCCATGCCGTGGATTCCTAGGAAGTATTGCAGGAGCAGGGTCCTGGCATCCTGGGAACAGTGCTCTGGCAGGACCCTCAAGCGTGCAGGACAAGTGAGCCCTGCTTGGCACTGAGCTGACTCATGCCTTTGCTATTTTTGTCGTGGACCTTGGCTAGCTTTGCTGGCTTGCTGCCGTGTTCCCTGTCCTCGGCTGTAGCCACTGGCCCTGGCTGGCCTGGGCTGTGTTTTGAGGCTCCTGAGCCCTGAGGAACCACTTGATGCCTGGACCTGAGGTGGCGCTGCTGAGCCTCCTTCGGTGCATATCTGCCAGAGGGGCAGCGATGCACCTGGGTGCCAGGGGGCATGTCCAAGCCCTGCTCCCTTTGTGCTGCAGCAAGGATGTGCTGAAGCCTGCTTTGCCTGGGGGACCCTGGAGGTCTGGGAGCACTCCATGGCTCAGCCCACTGCACTCCAGGTTGGGATGCTGCGACCAAGTCACTGGGAACAGATGAGGGACAGGCTTGTTTCAGCCTGGTGAAAGGGGCTCTGGAGCAGATGGTCTGCCTGAGCTTGGTCCTTCTGTCCTAGCAGATCCGGGTGTTGAAGCTGGGCTGATGGATTTCCTGCTCTTCGGCAGCCTCATCTCAGCTGTGGACCCCGTGGCAGTGCTGGCCGTCTTCGAAGAGGTCCATGTAAACGAGACCCTGTTCATCATCGTGTTTGGCGAGTCTCTCCTCAACGATGCTGTCACTGTGGTGAGTTGGAGCTTGGGGGACCCAAAAGACACTGGAGTCCCCCAGAACGGGCAGAGGATGCAGGTGATATCCCCAAGCTGGGGGCAGACCCATGCCATGCTCTCTGGGTCTCCTCTCTCCTGGCCCTGGGGGACTTTGCCTGCTGAGATGAGCTGTGTTGCCTGGCAGATTTGGGGCAGGTGATGCCTCTTCCACAGGATCCACTCTGCCCGCAGGTGCTGCCCCTCTCAAGGCAGGGCAATACCCTGCCTTCCCCAAGGGATTTGCCTTTCCTGCAGGTGCTGTACAAGGTCTTCAACTCTTTTGTGGAGCTGGGCCCAGCACACATCCATGCCATGGACTACGTGAAGGGGGTGGGTGAGTATGTGCCCCACCAGACCCTCTGACTCTTCCTCCGGGGTGGAAGTGTGAGGGGCAAGCACAGGTGCTGTTGTACCGTGGGGTGGCAACTGAGCACCACATCTCTGTCATCTCCATCCCAGTGGTCGCACACCGGCTGTCATCATGGGATGCTTTGGTGGGGAACCATGTGGGAACGTGGGGCTTGGCCAGCCCAGCATGGCATGGCCGTGGGGCACAGGAGCTGGGCTTGCTTGCTTATGGTGCAAATGAGTCTTCTCCCCCCACCAGCCTCCTTCTTCCTGGTGAGCCTGGGGGGCACGGCCGTGGGGCTGCTCTTCGCCTTCCTCCTGGCCCTGATCACGCGATTCACCAAGCGCGTGCGCATCATTGAGCCGCTCTTTGTCTTCCTCCTGGCGTACGTCGCGTACCTTGCTGCTGAGATGGTCTCGCTCTCGTCCATCCTGGCGTGAGTACTGGGGTGTCCCCAGGGGAGCATGTCCAGGAAATTGGGGGTGCAGTGCTGAGCAGCAAGAGGCGGTGAGCAGACCCATTCCTCATCCCACCATAGGGTCATGCTGGCTCCTTCTGCCCCTCTGCAGAGTCACCTTCTGTGGGATCTGCTGCAAGAAGTACGTAGAAGCCAACATCTCCCAGAAATCCCGCACCACGGTCAAGTACACCATGAAGACACTGGCCAGCAGCTCAGAGACCATCATCTTCATGTTTCTGGGCATCTCGGCTGTGGACACTTCCAAGTGGGCATGGGACACAGCGCTGGTGCTGGGAACCCTGTTCTTTATCCTGCTCTTCAGAGCTGTGGGTCAGTCTGCCCCACTGCGCTTCTGACCCAGCCCTTTTCATGCCAAAAAGTGGTATCCCCCAAGAAAGGCTGGGGCATGGGACCCAGCCACAGCTCCTGGCCTGGGCTTTGCCCCGTCTCCAGGAGCAGGCAGGGCTCTTCTGGCATCCCAGGCTCTCCTTCTCCTTCTTCCCTAGGTGTTGTCCTCCAGACATGTGTGCTCAACCGCTTCCGCCTCATCCCCCTGGACAGGATCGACCAGGTGGTCATGTCATACGGTGGCCTCCGCGGAGCCGTGGCCTTTGCCCTGGTCATCCTGCTGGACAGGGCAAAGGTGAAAGCCAAGGACTACTTTGTGGCAACGACCATCGTGGTAGTGTTCTTCACTGTCATTGTGCAGGTGAGCATGCGCACCGTGCCTTCCTTCAGTGCTGCCCTCTTGCCCAGAGTTGTCCTGGGGCGCTTAGGGACATGTGTTTGGGGAAAGTACCTCTTTTCAAGTCACCTTTGGTCCTAGGTGCCTCCTGGCACCCCATCCATCACTAGGCTGGCTTGCAGGACCGCCCTGGTGGCTGTTGTGATGGTGGGGCCATGGCCTGTTTTGTTTCCCTGTTGGCCTCTTGTTCTGGGACTCACTCCAAGAGCAGCAATGGTGTGTGCCTGGCCAGGCTGTTCTCTTTACAAAGCTGCTGATGGTCCATGGCCATCATGGGGTACAACATGGTCGCTGCCTGCTGGGACACAGGACCATTGCCCAGGTCCCGGGTGCAGGGGGTCAGGTTGGTAGGGGCACACTCGGCCAATACTGCTGCTGTCCCCAGTCATTTCATGCTGCCTCTGCTCCCCATGCCCCAGCCACGCACCCTCTCGCCCTCCCAGTCTTTCCCGTGCCTTCTCCTGCTGTTCCAGGGCCTCACCATCAAACCCCTGGTGACGTGGCTGAAGGTGAAGCGCAGCGACCACCATAAGCCCACGCTGAACGAGGAGCTGCATGAGCATGTAGGTGCCGGAGGCTGCCCATCTCACTGCACTGCTGGGGCTGGGCGAGGGCGATGCATGGCCTCGGCAACCCCGGGGCACCTGCCGCCTCACCACTGCTCTCACCCTCTTCTCGCTCAAGGCCTTTGACCACATCCTGGCAGCGGTGGAGGACATCGTGGGGCACCACGGCTACCATTATTGGCGGGACAAGTGAGTATCTTAGCCAGGATTCTCCATCAGCCATCAAGTGGATTGTGGATGCATGTCAGCCATGGGGACGTTGCAGGGTCCCCACTGCAGGACACGCCTGCTGTAGGCAGGGCAGCAGGACCAGGAAGGCTGTATGTCTGTCCATCAGTCCATCTGGAAGGGGACTGTCTGGCTGCTGTTGTGCAGCAGACCAAGCTCCCAAAAGCATCCCAGAGAGAGGTCAGGCAGGTGCAGCTGGGGGTGCTGAGAGAGCTGGCATTTCTTGCCTGTGCTGGAGCTGCTGGGGGGCCGTGGGGTGTCTGTGTTGATGCCGATGGCCCTGTGCTTCCCCATGTATGGAGCTGCGCTGGGTGCTGAGGAGGGAACAGCCCTGTTAAAGCCTGGGCAGTGTTCATCTGCAGCACAGTGACAGGAAAAGGATGCAAAAAGCCTGTTTCCTGGAGGTGAAGCACTCCAGTGGGTCAGCTGTGCCAGCCCCAGTCCCGCTCCCATTGCCTCCCACAGATCCCCTGGTCTCCTGCTTCCCCTTGGGCAGGGACGAAGGGTCAGCGTGTCCCCTCCCCTCCTGCCCTCCCTGACAGCGTGTCCCTGGGCACAGCCAGGTCCTATGTGCCCAGCCTACTTTTGCCACGCTTTGATCACTCTCAACCTTGCGTGGGCAGGGGGTCCATGGCCGCGGTACCCTGTGGGAGCTAAACCGCCTGTGTCTTTATCTCGTGGCAGGTGGGAACAGTTCGACAAGAAGTACCTGAGCCAGCTCCTGATGCGGAAATCTGCCTACAGGCTGCGGGATGAGATCTGGGACGTTTACTACAAGCTGAACATCCGCGATGCTATCAGCTTCGTCGACCAGGTAGGGGCATGTGGTGGGGGCCGGGTGGTGGGATGGCCCCAACAGGATCCGTCTGGCCTGGGGTGGTGGTCCAACTCTGCACATGGCCATGTGTGTCCCCTCTGGCCAGGCAGTGGGAACCGCCTCCAGCCTGGCTGGGTCCCCACTGCCCCAGTGCCAGCCTTGCCCTCCCACCTCCCAGGGTGGCCACGTGCTCTCGGCTGCCAAGCTGGCGCTGCCTTCCATGCCCAGCCGCACGTCCATGTCGGAGTCGTCGGTCACAAACCTCCTGTGAGTATGAGCATCCCTCTGAGCCCCTCAGTCGCTGGACCCCTGCAGCTGCCCCCTTCCCTGGGGGTGGGTTGTGCCAGGGCTGGCAGGGGGCTGGCAGGATGCAGGCATGGAGCCCAGCGTCTCCATCCCCAGGAGGGAAAGTGGGAGCGGCGCATGCCTGGACCTGCAGGTGATTGACACAGTGCGGAGCCGCCGGGACAAGGAGGATGCTGCCATGCACCATGTGCTGCGAGGGAGCCTCTACAAGCCCCGCCGGCGGGTGAGTGCTCCCCGGCCATGGCGTGCGGCTCACTCCAAGGGTAGCAGCACCCGCAAGAGGAGCAGGGATGGAGGATGCTCCGTGGGGCCAGCTGCTCACCCTGTGTCTCTTTGCCTCTTCCTCGGCCAGTACAAGGCCAGCTACAGCCGTCACTTCATCTCTCCAGATAAACAAGAGCGCCAAGATAAAGAAATCTTCCGGCAGAACATGAAGAGGCGGCTGGAGACCTTCAAGTCCACAAAGCACAATGTCTGCTCCTCCAAGAGCAAGGCCAGGCTGAAGGAAAAGGGCAGGAAAAAGGCAAGCACTCCCCAACCTCCTGCTCCATTAGTAGTTCTGAGATTTGGCCTCCCTCAGGCTGCAGACAGTGAGGTTCTTTGGGGGTTAGTTGAGGTGCTGTAGGGCGTTGGCAGCTCCAGGGCCAGTGTGGAGAGTGGCTTACCTCACCTCAGTCCTGCGTATGCTGCGTGTAACCACACAGGTCTTGCATGTCCACATGTCGCCACCATGCCAGCACTGTCACAGGGTGGCTCTTCCCTGGGCAAAGCGGTCCCAAGCCCTGGAGGAGCTCCATGTTCGTTTTCTAAGAGCACTCAGCATAAAGTAGCCTGAAAGTCAGTGCAGATCCAGTCTCAGAAGCATGGCACTGCGCCTTCAACTGGGCCTTAGGTGTCTTCTCTCGTTTGGAGGCTCTTGAAGTCATTGCAGCTGAGCTGTTTATTGTAGGGCCATGAAGATGCAACACCTAAGGACTAGGAACCACTGACTGCCATCTGCTATCTAGCCGGGGTGGGAACCTGTGTCCCTGGGGTTATCCTGGCTTGCAGGGCTGCCCGGGTCGGGGTTAGGGATTTGCACAGGGCAGGTCCCAGCCGGTCCCTCTTCCTTCGCAGAAGAACATCTCTCTGACCAGCGACGCACCCAATGGGAAGACACACAGAAACGTCCCCTGGCAGGAGGCAGGTAAGGCCGGTGGCAGGTGAGGTTTGCAGGTCCTGGCAAGGGGACCTGTTGGGGTGGGATGGGAGCAGCCTGCTGTGCCTGCCCACTGCCAGCTCGGTGGCACAACAGCACCCGGGGTTGCGCTAGCACCAAGTCCCTCTCCCATGGGTGCAGGCCTTCCAGCACAGGGTGCCGCATCTTCCAAACCAACTCCCTCCATCTGGCTGCAGCTCCTGTCCTGGTGATGGTCAGCTCAGAGGAGGAGGAGAGTGATAGCTCGGAGACAGAAAGAGAGGATGATGAAGGGATTGTATTCATCGCCCGAGCCACCAATGAGGTCCTGCAGGGAAAGACAACTCCTGGTAGGCACTGATGCTCCCACACCAGGGCAGCTGCCATTGGGTAGCTTGTCGTTCCTCCACCTGAGGAGCAAAGTTGCCTTGGCCTGGGGCAAAACCAAAGTCAGCAGAGCATGAATGGGAGAATCACTCTTCTCTGTGGCTCTGGAGGCATGGCGGAGCCTCCCTGGTAGCTCCTGCATCCCTGGACCAGCTGGCCATTCGGTAGTGGTTGGTTCTACAATGTTTGCAGGGCCCAGGGAGAGAGCAAGACCTGTGCAAGATCCCTCTCACTGTCCCTCCTTCTGCATCTCCAGGCAGCCTGGATGTCTGCCCCAGCCCCTGCATCATCCCACCATCACCCACCTTGGCAGAGAAGGAGCTGCCGTGGAAAGGAGACCAGGCTGATCTGGCTGTTTACGTCTCCTCGGAGACCACCAAAATCGTGCCAGTGGATATGCAGAAGGCATGGAACCAAAGCATCTCCTCCCTGGAGAGCATCGCTTCACCCCCAGGCACTGAGAGCGGACCTCAGCATAGGAGATTCGCCTGCCCTGTGCTGGAGGAGCAATCCCAGTCTGTGAGCCAGGCAATGCTGGAGCAGAGTTCCTGCTTCCAGTTCCCCAGCCATGTCTCTAAGAGCGGCCGGTCGCAGAGTGACAGCAGCCCAGATGGCGCTGAGCAGCAGGAGCTGCAGCCTTTGATGGCCACGGAGGAGCAGGGCAGGATGCTGCCCACCACGGAGCCCAGGTGGCTGATGTTCAACAGAGCGAGCCACCTCTGAGGCAGACTGCAGATGGGGAAGGGGCTGGGGGGCTGCGGACAGGCTGTGACTCGCTGACTGCTCTGCTGTCTTGCATTGTAAAGCTTGTGTGTGTCTCCATAAACTCCAGGAGTGGCAGGAGAGCATAGTACTCCTCCCGGAGCTGCGCTCCAAGGTGGACTTTGCCCATGTACCTACTGATGCAAAATTGGTCAGTAATTTGGCTTTGTGCTGCAACAGGAGGTACGAGCCCCCATCCACCCAGGAGGCACAGACCCCAAACCTCCTTCTTCCTCTCTTGTCCCTACACATCTTCACAGCACTGGGAGGCCAAAGTAGTTCCTCCCGGGGCTGGGATCCCAGCCAAACTCAATCCCATCGTGGCTGTGCTGCCCTGAGGTGTAGGGGTGCTGGCTTATGGGCCGTGGCTGCTTGTGTGGGAGCACGAGCTGGTCTCCACCTTGGCTGTGTGTAGGAAACCTCCAGAGGGAGGGCTGGGAGTGGTGGCTGGTGCACGAGAGCCCATCCACACCCAGCGACCGAGCCGTTGACTTCAAGGCAGCTGCAGTGCTGGTTCCTCACAGCATGCATGGAGCTCAGCCAGGAGGCCAGAGGTGAGCTCCTTGCCACAGCAGCTCTGCATTCCCCAGGTTATGGAGGTACCACAGAGGCAAGGCCATGACCTTCTCAGGACTGGGAGCAGCGCTCCTGGGGTTTGGGTCCACCAGGAGCCGGACTAGTGAACCTGTGCGCACAGGGACTCCTCCAGCACCCATCCTGCTGTGCCAGCCTCACACCTGTTGTCTGGATGTGTTCTCAATAGCTGCCGTGTCCAGCCTTCTGGCTTTGCTAGGAGGCAGCTGCCCTGCACAGTATCCTTGGCATTCATCCTGCGCACATCCCAGTCCCTCCAGTTGCCTGGGGACCATCAGCTGGGAGGGCTGGTCATGGTGCATGGAGTGGAGCAAGCAGCAGGTATGAATGTACATCAGGAACAGGGGTGATGGGTGAGAGCTGAGTGCATCTTCAGGTCCCCACCACCTGCCTCCCAGCCACCCCTGGTCCCTCCTGAGAGGGTGGTGGGACCTGGTGGCAGTGGCCTACACAGTGAATTATTCCTGGTGTAACCCCAAGGGCCAAGAATTGCTCCCCAAGAAGCGCTCAGCATGCAGAAGCTCAGCATGGCAGCTGGGCACCAGCAACGTGGGAGGGTTGGGGATGCTTCTCTTAGGGAAGAAGGGGACTTGGGCTCTTAATGCCCCAAAACAGGTAAATAACTGCCTGTTCCAGCTATGTGGGCGTGCTGAGACAGCAGGTGTCAAGGGGACATATAGATGCACTGGGTGAGTGAGCCCAACATGGGGCAAGTGAGCTCGTGGTACCCCTGGTACTGTTAGCGAGGCTCAGCGAAGGCCGTTCTGCTCTGTACCTGTCCCACCAGATGAGCATGTGGTTTTTAAAAGGTTTTTATATAGTTTTGCATTTCTGGTATGCCTTATTCTGGTTTTGATTTCTGATACTGGGCCATACTAAATCTCTAGCTGGGTCAGTGTTTTCTGTAGCCGTGGGCACCACAAATGACTCAAGACTTAGTATCTTATTTGCAAGAATAATGTTTTAATGTGAAAATATATGCAGAGTATTTTGTAATGTTCAATAAATCGGAGTTGGAGCAGGCATTGTGGTCTAGTCTCTCTGCTGTCTGGGAACCTTTGCACATCCTGGTTCCTGCAGCTCCTGGTTTGGTTCTCCTTTGCAGGCACCATGTCCCTGTGCCTCTCTGCTCTTCTCCACCCGAGGCCACTGCCCTCCTCTCAGACTAGATGTGCCTAACTGGATTTCCTAGTTTCGATAACGTTTGTGGAAAATGTGAAATTCTTTCTGAACAGAAGCTTGCCTGCAGCCGTCATTAGGCCATGCCTCGGGGAGCAGCCAGCAAGAGGCCAGCAGGCAGCTGGGCCCTTGCTGCCCATTGTCGTGGTTGCCTGCACAGCAGCAGAATGCTGGGAGCCCAGATCTTCCCATGCCCATGCTTCCTTTCTCTTTGCCAAAAATATGGTTCAAATGGGTCTGTTTCGGGGTATTCTGGATAACAGGAACCTCCCTGCATCGGTGTGTGCTGGCTTTGCTCTTCCCTCGATCTGCTGGCTCCACTTCTCCTAAAGGAAGGTAAATGTGGTTTACTTGATTCACAAGATCAATGTTTGGCTTGTATTCAACCTGGCATCTACTGTCACCCCCAGGTCCTTTTTGGCAGGGTCCCTATACAGCTCCTAGCCCTGAGAGCTTTGTACTGGTCCCTCTGGAAGCTCTTGCTCCTCCTGACGTTTCCCATCTGCCTCGCATCCCACTGACCAGAGATGCTGGCTGAGCTGTGCTCTGCATGCCGGACCTCAGTGCCAGTGTTTCCTACAGACATGATCGCCTTGGCAGTGCACGAGGTTGTGTGGGCCAGGTTGTTTTCCTAGAAGCGGTGGGTCTGCGGCATTCAGGTCCTCAGAGGAGGAAAAGCAGATGTCTCAGCTTTGGGAAACACTGGGGCTGGTTGCTACTGTCTCACACGGTTATCTGAGCCCAGCAGCTAATGTGTGTGCAGGCTCTCCATGCCACCAGCCAGCAACTGGTGAGCTTGGAGGCCCCTCTTCCCACCCTTGACCCCAGCCATGTTGTGACCAGGGGTGGTGGCTCCTACTACACCCTTCCCCACAGGGTTTTATCGGTTTTTATTCTCATACTCTCTGTATTTCACTTTACAGGGAGAGATAGCAGGCAGCGTCCTTCCTGCACAGGACTGCTCCGATCCTTCCAGCATAGCACAGAGCTGTCTCTTTCAGCCTAAAAATACTGAAGTGCTTCAGTGGAAAAACACAAGAACCAGGCCAAACCATGAACACATGTGCCCAAACCTCTGCTTCTCCAAGAAAGAGTAAGGCATAACCAAAGGATCTGCTTGTCAGACTGTAACCCAGAACGTACAACCCTCTGACTGTTATTATAAGCAACCCCATCCTGGAGCTGCCTGAGTATTGCGGACCTGTCATTTTGCACGCAGGCTTCTCCTTAGAGCCTGCCATTAGATCTGCACATTTTTTCCACACTGATTTACTTTCTCCAGTGCTCAGCTCCTCCAGTTTCTCTGTGGTACCAGAACTTGTGAAGTCAGCAGAGGATGTAAGGCAGGTTTGGTAACAGGGGCATTAGCCAGATGGAAGAGCCAAGCTGTGGGTGATGGATTGGTGTTGGCCACTTCTCAAGCAGCAGCATTGTGCAGTCATCTTAAAATCACCACCTTGCCATTGCACAATGCATGTTGGAGCATCAGGTAAATTTTAGGCTGGAGGTCTGCAGTCCAACCCTGGCTCCATGCAGGGCTGGGGGCAAAGCTATGGCAGGTAGCTCAGAGCCTTGTCTAGTTGGGCTTGGAAAGTCCCCGAGGATGGAGATGTCACCCTGTCCCAGAGCCACACCACGGCTGCACCACTCTTGTGCAGAATGATTTTCTCCTTATGCTTAGCAAGAATTTCCCCTGGTGCAGCTTGTGCCTGTTGCCTCTTGTCCTTCCAGGTGTTTCTCTGAGAAGAGCTGGGCTCTGGTTTCTCTGTTCTCCCCCCGTAAGTAGCCCCCCTCTTTGCCTTGTCTTCCTAAAGCTGGTTCTCTCTGATCTCTCTCTCTCTCTCTCTCGTTCTGGGGACCCCCAAATTGGAGATAGTACCCAGTTGTGTCTCACAGGTACCAAGTCAAGAGGTTAACTTCCTTAAACCTGCCAGCTGCATGTTCTCCAATTGCAGCAAAGGCGCTGTTGACTCATGGGCAAGCTTGCATGATTTTTTGTTCTGCTCTATTTCTGGAGCACTTCTGATGCCCTCATATGATGTTTTCATGATGGCCTATACAGGCACAAGCGGTGGGAAACTAGTGAATGGGAGCCCAGCTTCTCACCTCCCACTTAGCCCCAGCAAGCACAAAGCGTGGCAAGGGCTTTGGCCACACTCATGTTTTAATGGAGAACAGCAGGAAGGCAAATGCAGGAGAATTCAGGAGTTCAGTCTGATCGTATCTGTGTACACACATTTTGGAGACATCAGTCCGTTCTTTGCTCCTTCCTGCTCCTGTCCATCTGTCCAGGCATTCATCTCACCTGGATACGATCAGACTGAACACCTCTCCTGAATTCTCCTGCGTTTGCCTTCCTGCTCTTTGCATGTGAAGCAGCCATCCCTGCTCCCTGCCTGTTGCTGGAAGCCTCCTCTGCCTGTTGATGGAGGGAACGATTCATTTTCACTCTGGAATTAACTCCGGAGGGGTGGATGCCAGCCCTGGTCCCGGTCTGCCCTGCTGTGCTGGCTGGTGAAGTCGTGCAGAAGTTGCTCAGCTGATGGGATGCGAGCTGGCCGGGGCCGTGCAGCGAGAGGCTGGTGACGGAGCTGGGATCAGTCGGCAGCAGGGGCGGATAATGAGGAACAGATTTGCACTGGGCAGTGGTTCCCATGCTGCGTTCCAGGGCAGAGCGGCCAGGATGGGAGAGCCTTTGTGCTTTGCACTGCACCTCTCCATCGTGTGTCGAGCCAGCCCCTCAGCTCGCCTGTGTCTCCTCGCTGTCTGCCGGCGGTGAGCGTCCCCAGGCTCCCTGCAGGGCTGGGGATCCTCTCCAGCAGCTGTGCCACCCGCCAGGCTTCAGGGCTGGCCAGGAGGCTTTCCCTGCACCCTGGCTGTGCAGGGAAAGAAGCTGCAGTGTGGACTGGCTGACAGACAAGATCAGTGGGATCTTTAGGTCAGCAGGAGCTGGGTGGGGTGATCCACACCCCACTTCGTGGTTCAGATTTCCCTGCTTTTGCTTGGAGAAGCAAACGCGGCTGTGGGACTCCCTGCCCTGGAGGACTGTGTGGCCAGGCTGCTGCTCCCGGGGACGCTTGCAGAACAGCCAGGATGGATGTCGACATGGCGGGGGCTTTGATTTTATGAGTACCCCAGATCCTAGAGTTGTGATCCTCCCTGCAGTGGGACAGAGCTGTTCCGTGCAGCCACAGGGAAGGCAAAGATCACTGAAGAAGCCACCTGGGCTCCTCTCACCTCGCCTTCTCCAGTGCTGTGCTGACGCAAAGGTAAATGAAACCTGTGGTGGGTTAGCTGGAGAGGGAGGGTGCTGAGGACACTCTGGGGAGGTGGCCACCAGCACAGCTGGTCTGGTCTACATCAGACCACAGGTTGTCCCAAGCCCGCAGGCAGCCCATGAAGAAGGGCTTGAAAGGGGTACTGGCAGAGACCAGACTCTGCGGAAGGTCTGCTGTATTTGTGCTTTCCTCTCTTGCAGTGATGCGGGGCAATCCCTGCCCGTGCACCAGCTCTGCCTCCCTGAGCCCAGCTAAGCTCATGGTGTTAAAGGCAAAGAGCCAGTTAAAGCTTTGCTTTGGCTCCTTGGCTGGCTGGGGGGAAGCTGGCTTCTGGGCTGTGCAAGCACCTAGGGCCTCACCATGTGCGGGTCCCCGGTGGTTTTGGGGCTCTGAGGCTCTCGCAGGCAGCCAGCCTAAGTATGGGCTCAGAGCTGCACCGAGAGCCCTCCTCTAGGCATGGCTGGTGCTGGGACTGTGTGAGCATCACTCATGCAGGGGTCACCCCCTCCAGATTTCTCCTGGACACTTAGCGTCCTGCCTGCTTTCTCAGAAAGCCTCACCTCCCAGGGCCAGGATATTCTCTTGTCTCCCACATACATGCGTATAGATACACATATTTTCAGTAGACATCCCTACCCTCACCTATTTATGGAGAAAGCTGGCAAAAGCTTCGGAAAGGTACTCCAGAAAGATGAAAAAAAAAAAGAAAACTATGAAGGCCCAGAACTATTATGTTTTCCCATGTCGTGGTGTGGGGCTGGCTAATGGGAGCTGGCTGATGAAGGAGCATGAGCTTGTGTTCGCTGGGACTGAAGGACTGTTGAGCGAGCAGGTTAGCCAGGCTGCTGCTGGATAGTTAACCGGTGACCTCTGCTAGGCTTGCTCCAATCTTTGTTTTCTCCTGCTAGGGAACAGAATTGTTATAAACGTTTGATTTTTTTTTCCCTTAGCAAAAATAGCTTTTGAAGCAAACAGGAAATTACAGAGACTAAAGAGTCCAATAAAGAGTGAAGAAAGTCTAGCAGCTACCTCGCCGTGCTTGGAATTTGTCTATAAATCCAACGCCACGTGGGGTGTCGCCTGGCCAAAGGCAACCAGACTGCCCTGAAACTGGTAGAAATCGGGAGACCAGTGCCCCCTTCGGCCCTGGGGAGCCTGTTGCCTTGGAGGCAGGGGTGTGAGCGGAGCATCCCCCCTCCGATGAGGGTGACACACCGAGGGTTTATGAGGTGGAAGAGGGGCCGGCGCTCGCTGTGCTCCTGTGGGGCTGGAGCCCGGCTGTGCCGGAGGAGCGCCCCCGCAGGGAGCTCGTTACCCCCGGCCGGGGCGGGCCGGGCCCCGCCGGGTGCTGAGGGAGCGGCGGGGAGCGCTGAGGCCGCACTCGCGCTGCCCAGCGCGGCCGGCAGGTGTCGCCCCGCGCCGAGGCCTCAGCTCGCCCTGGCCCGCCCGCCGCCAAGATGGCGGCCGCGCTCCCCCCGCGGGCCTCCCGCGCCGCTCCCGGCCCCTCCGGGGGGACTGGTGCGGCTGGGCTCGGCGAGGCGTGCCAAAGGCCCCGCGTTGCCATGAAGAGGTAGTCTTAAGAGGAAAAATTAACGTATATGTGGTAGTTCCAGGTGTCTTCTGGTGTGTCTGGGGATCAGCCATGCGCGGGTCGAGCTGCTCCCTTTAGCATCCTGCTTGTGCGGTGCGGGCAGCTGCACACAACCCGCCGCCCCGTGCTGAGCCTGCCGCCCGTTGCAGGTGGCCGGTGCTGTCCGTGAGCTTGCGCTCTTCCTCGGACACCTTCATCTCACCCAGCGGCAAATGCAGGCAGAGGCTGCCTTGTCGTGGGCAAAGTACGACCCCAAACCAAAGGAATGCTCCAGGAATACCTGGAGTAGGGTACTTGGAGAGGATATTGCAGGGACAGCTGGAATATCAATCCCACCTGCTCATTCCCCTTACTGCCAGGCTCCTGCAGAGGCACGTGGCCCCAGTGTACAACCCTAGTACAGTACAGACCCTATATGAATGCTAGAGTGGTCTAGGCATCCTGGTCCCTTCCCATGCTTGCTCCGTAGCTGGCCTTACCCCATCTTGATCTGGCAACAGTGATGGAAGAAGGGCAAGTGAGAAGAAAGCAGGAGAGACCGACGGCAGGAGGCATGAGCCCTCTGCCTTTGCCTGTCTGAAGAGGAAGCTGCTCATCTCCTTTACGAGACACATTGTTATTGCTGCTGATGGGGTTAAATCCCATTATTTCCTGCTGGTGCTCTCCAGCCCTGGTACCATGGAGAGGAGGTGCCCACCCTGGCTGGCACCACACTCACAGCATGCTTGTCACACACTCATGCCCAGCACGGGGTCCTCTCCCTCAGACCCACACTCTGAATGAAGGGTCCCTGGTGCAGGACTCATGATCTCCATCTCACTACCTCCTCCAGGAACCCGTTGTGCCCCACATCACACCTGCTCTGCCTTCCTGCCTGACATCCCCACTGTAGGCATTCCCTGAGGTTCACTCCTCTAATTGCCAGCTATGGATGTCCCATGGCAAACTGCTCCTATCCCCGTCAAACCAGCCCTTCCCAGTGGCATCTGAGGAGCCTTCCCATCGCCTCCTGTGCTCTGGATCTGCAGTCAGCAGAGTTGGCTCCAGACTTTCCTGGGGAAGAAGACCCTGACCCCAAACTGCTGTGTGCCCACTGCAGAGTGACTCAAACCTCAGCCTGGAGCCTTGCGGAGCTGCTCTGTTGAGACTGAGATGGAGGAACCAGATCTTTCCCCTTCACTACCAGCTGGGCAAGGCTGGACAGCAGCAAAGCCCATGCCTGCACCAGGGGAGACTGTCACTCAGCTCTGAGAAGGTTGCCATTCCCCTGCTGGAAATACCAGCAGGATTAAAAGTACTTTGAGAAGCAGCTGGAGGATCCACAGTGGGACTGCCCAAGTTCAGCGGGGAACACAGCCCGGCTGCTACAGGCAGCATGAGAGCTGGTCCCAGGGAACGCCCATGCAGCTGTATAAAGCACTGATTGCATGCCCGTAGCTGGAGCTGCACCTTGGGGCTATTGCTCTGCCCCAGTGAGTGCTGAGCTAACCCAGCTGTTTCTCTGCCTGCCTGATCTGGAGGAGCAAACTGCAGGCAGGTGAGAGCTTTCCTTCTCTCTGGAGAGACTCTGCCATGGGAGAATGGTTTGCAGGATCTTCTGGGATCTGCTGGGCACAGGCTCTGCAAGTGTTGGCTGTAAGTGTGATGTTTGTGGGGGGCTGGGTGGAGGCTTGGCAGAGTGTGCACCCAGGGGGAATAGCAGTCCTGGGGGTCAGAGCTCCTGGAGCAGAGTGAAGGAGGTGCTGTGGTCCCTGGCTACCACCCCAGGTAGGACTGGCTGGCCCTGGCTCTGCAAATTGTGGAGCAGAGACTGCAGCCAGTGGTCAGAGGGTGGTTCCTTCTCCCATGGGGTGGTTAGAGCTGGCAGCTCTCCCTCCTAGCAGGGCATAGTTGGATTTAGGTTGCTTTTGGGAAGGGATGGGATGGGTCTCCAGCTCAGAAGCATGTCCCATCCCTTGTCTGGTAACAGTTGGTGCTTAGTACCTACTTGGAGTGTCTGCTGAGGGCTGTATCTGCTTCTCTTGGTGTGGGCTGGGCAGGTATCTTGTGGGTGCTGGTAGCTCAGGTGTGATCTGGGCACAGAGCAGGGACACAAGATGGAGGCTCCTGGTGATGCAGAGGCATGAAGTGGGCAGTGTCTGTCTGTCCTTACAACCCTTGCTCTGTCAAGCAGACCTGGAAAGAGGAGCAGGCCATGGCAGCTGCAACTGAGGACGGCATGTGCAGTAGCTGAGACCCTGTGTTCCATGTCTCCTGTGTGTGGGAGAGGGGCTGGGGAGGTGGCTGCTGGGCTGTGGCAGGAAGGGCGTAGGTGCCCGCTGGCATGTCTAGCTCAGAGGTGAGCGTGCTGTCTGAGAGAGTACAGTAAACATGTGCTGCGGGGACTAAATAGCATGCAACATCACTGCCAGCCGGGAAAGTAAACAGATGACTGTCTTATGCCATTAAATATGTGGGATCTGGAGAGAGATGGGTCGATTTTAGGCCGCTCTTCAGAGAAAGCAAATCTGTCCTTCTCTAACCAGAGACGGTGGTGAGTTTTGAAGCAGCAGTCCTGAAACCACAGGTGGATTTCTAAGCCAAGAGCACTTTGTCCTCAGGAAAGGGAGGCAGTGCCTGAACTCCAGGGAGACAAACATGCAGCTTCTCTTAAATGATTTAAGCTCTTCTAACTGGGTCTGCATCCACAGATGCATCCACTGTGCCACTGCCAGGCTCTGCATCCCACAGGTTTCTGTTCCAGGCTTTTGGGAGGGGCTTGGGATCTTCTCTCCAGGGTGGTCATGTCTTCCCAGCCAGTGCACCTCCCTAGTGGTCAGAGCACTGGGATGCTGGGACCCAGCACCCAAGCAAGGGAGTCCACTGCAGTGGGGAAACATCTTGGGGTGTGTGCACTGTAGAGAAAAATGTGCCTATTGGGAAGGTGCCTGATCGGGGGAGGAGGCCTGGTTTCCATCCAAGCCTTGCTCCCACCTGCACCAGGTACATTCATGACTTTCACATAAGGAGAAGTCTCTGGAGGATGCTGTTGTAGAGGTGTTAACCCAAGAATGGCATGCAGCATGGCCACTTCACAAGGCCTGGGGGGCACCTGTCCCCCCCACAAGAACAGCTCAAAGTTAAAGGAGCCCAAAGCTGCTCAGCTTCAGACAGGTGTCTTGGATGTACGCAGAATCAGGACTTTGTCCTTTGGGCTCTGGCAGTGATCGATGGTAGTGTTGGGCTGTTGCTGAGCCAAGACCCTGGGCACTTGGGGATGCCTGGAGCAGGCATTAGACTAGCAAGTGTTCTGCACTTATTGAGTCCAACTGGCTTGTCTGGGAAGACACTGTCATCAAGGTGTGCCTTCCTATCTATGTAGAGAGACTTTAAGTCTGGTATGCCCTGCTTGGATTGCTTCCCTGTGGGACTGCACACTGAGCTTGCACATGTGCTGCAGCAGGCCTGATGTGATTTTTTTTTTTTTTTTTAATTTTTTATTCCCCCCCCCCTGTGGTACACATGGGTATTTGAGAGCCCGAAGTGGGACCTGACTTGTATACCTATAAAACATCTTTTGTAAAGCCTCCTGATGGTTAACTGCACACCAGGTTTGCACGTGGCACTGAACAACATCTTGAAGTGTAGCTGGAGACCTAGTAATTGCATTGCTCCTGTTCCTTCAAATGGTGAGCGTGACCAGCTGTTGTTATGTAGTCTCTCCTCCAGTCCTTCTGGGAAATCACACCATGATTATATTTCTGGCTTAAGAAATTTCTTACCTAATCAGACTGGGCCTCACAAAGAGGTTGCCACTTAGTTGTAATTACTTGCTTTAGAAGCTGAATGTTTCCTGAGGATTGCAAATAGGGGATTATCAAATTAATTAGTTAAACCAAGATGTGCTTTTGTGAAGCCAAGGCCTGCTTTACTTGTGATCTGAAATAAAGGTTTAAATATTATTAAACTGCATACAACCCACTCTCCTCTCACTAATGGGGAGAGAACTAGTTCTTTCCTGAAACGCTGTTGTTGGTACAAAGGGCTACTTGCAGCTCTACTTGCTGCAGCACTTGTTGCTTTTACTTGACAAAACCTGTTTCAAGCAAACATCTATCACTGGTCTTAAGGCACCTGCTTGTGCTGAATGGGGTCTAATGCTGCTTCTTGGTGGCTTTCCATGTTTATATAGGCTGCCAAGTGGAAGGGGAATGAGGTTCACAGTGGGTAGCTTGGTGGGACTGTAATGTACCTTTCTTGAACCTGTACTTTCAGGGCACAGTTTAAACCACGGGACATCTGCATAGCCATGTGTATGGACATGAGAGCTGGCGGAGAGCCCCAGTCTGGTGACGAGGAGATGCCTGGAAGTAGATTCACAGGCATCCCAGTGGTTAGCAGGGGCTGTAGGTGCTGGAGTACTGCTCTGCCACAGCCTGCTCCCGGGCTCTCCTTTCCCTCAGAAGCCCCTATGGACATAGGAAGTTCCCTGTGCTGTGCTGAGGACTACACCAGTGATCGTGCTAAGCTAACATGGAGTGCGTGGGGGTGTTTTCCTAAGAGCTGTTGGCCACTGTAGTGTAATCGTCTAGCTAGCATGCATGTTGCACAACTTCCCCTAGGTCAGAAGATGTCCTTATCTGGCATCTAAAACATGTCCTGTGTTTCTTCCAGCACAGCTGAGTCCTATTTGCAAAAGCATTGAGCTTTCCCTGATTTGCACAACTGAAAATAAGCAGAACTCTGCTAGCGGTGACTCAAAGGCAGAGGTCCCTTGCCTGCCTCCTACCTCTGCCTGCGCTCTCTCCCAGCTCTTATGGCACTCTAGGTTGTGGTACTGCTTCAACAGGCACTTGAGAAATACTGCAGCTCCAGAAACCAGATCCAACAAAGGGGAAGGGGGTGGGGGGGGAAGAGACATGGGTCTGAAGCTATGACCCCAGCAGTTTCAGAACAGTTGGTGTACTGACCCCTCTCCCACCCCATTCTCTTTCAACTCAGGGGAGGCCCCACAGCCTTCAAAGTTTGGCTTCCCATCCTTCCTGATGCCAGTGTTTGCTGCCTTTTGCCGTTATTTCACCTCTGGGACAGATTGTGCTTAGCAGTACTCAGCTGCTGCTGCAGGCAGATACCAAAGCAGTTCCATGAGGGTAAAATTGTCTATCGGTCCATGCAAAGGACCTCTGCTGGATGGGAAGCTGGAGCACCCTGATCTCTGCCAGCAGAGCTGGATGACAGCAGCCTTTTGCACTGGCTTCAGCAATTAAACCAAAACCCGAGGAAAGTGCAGGCCTCATGCAAGAGCGAGGAGCTGCTCCTGCAAGGAGACAGTGCGAGACTGTGTCGGGGAACAAGCACGGCATTGTTGTCAGCCTCAGTCAAGAGGGGCTTTTTAACACCCACTGAAGTGCTGGCTACAGCTGTCTCCCATGTGCTTGTGTGGGAAATGGATCTACAATGCAGAAGCGGAGGGAAAGGCTACTTTGTGATTTTGGGGGGGGAAGCTATATTAGGATCCAGCCATGAGTAAACAGCAGTGCGATGTTCCCCTTAGCGCTGTGCCACGGCACAGGAAATCACGTCACTGCCTGTGACTGGGATGGGGGTGAGCTGTACTCGGGCTCTTTAGCCTGGAAGTCCTTGATGGGGCAAGGTGCTCCTGAGCTTTGAGCATGGTGTAGAAAAGGGAGGAGGCGTGAGGTTGGGCTCTAAGCTGCTCTTGTGTTAGACAACCCATTGCCGTTCTGCTTCTGTAAATGTCTACCTACAGCTGTTGACTTTCCTCCAATGTCCTGTGTGGTGTTGGCTTGGGAACTTGCGGGGGGCTTTCAGTTGTCATCTCCACAACTGAGCTGGCCGCTGCACTGCAAAAAGTGTGTGCTAATGGTTATATAGTTTGAGTAGGACCTGGATAGTGAGTGTTGGCTGTGTGGTCTGGGGAGCACCTGGCTCTGGCCCTGGTCACAGAGATGGAAAATGGGATAGGAACCAGATATGGGCTCTGTGTGCTTACACGGTGCCCTCCTCATCTGTTTATGGGGATGCTGCAAACTCCTACACCAGCCCCTGAAAGTGACGCTTTTCTCTTTCTGGCCCTCAAAGAGCTGGAATTAGGTGACTTGACAGTGTCCTACCTGCTAATTCAGAACTAAAGGAGAAGGCAACCTTGTGCTCCCAGGCCTGTGCAAGCCACCTCGAGGGGTGAGGAAAGCCAAAAGCTGCTCTCATCCTGGAGCTGCTGCCAGAGGTCTGAGTGCGGGAGACCTGACTGGTTCAGTAACAGTGTGGGAGCAGGTTCTCTGCTCCATCCCCTTTGTCCCCATGGGGCTCTTAGGGTGCCCCCGCCTCACCTGTGTCTGTGTTGCCCTTCGTGCCTGGGGAGCATGCATTTCTGTTTCAAAAGGTGAGGTAGCTCCTGGCTTGTGCAGTAGCCCTCCTGCAGGAGCCTGTGCGGCCCCTTTCAGCCCCGCAGCAGGCTTTCGAACAGGCTGTATACAACTGGTTGGGGCTTTGGCCCACTGCTGGAGTAGCCCTGAAGAGCCCAGTCTTGGTACCCAGGCTGCTGGCAGCCAGACTGCTTGGAGGCTTCAGATCCCTGCATACAGGCAGACCCTAGGATAATTGCAGAGGCCTGTTTGCTGAATAAAATAGTTGTGTGCAAGGGGTTGGGTTAGCCCTGGGCAGCCGTGGCCTCTGGAAGGGAAACCTGCGTATATTGCTGCAGTTGAAGAAACAGCAAGGAAATTTCCATAAAACATCTGGGCATGAGAGGCATGGTGGATCTCTTCCAGCTCCTTTTACTCTGCGGTGAGGGCCGTGCCTCCAACAGAAATAGCTCAGCACCTCTGATAGCATGATGTTTGTCACGGCCAGCTGCGCACTGTGTGCATGCTGGAGGGCCACTGCTGTCTGTGCTTGCTTTCTTGGAGAGGGGGCAGTCCGTAGGGAGAGTCCCAGCACCTGTAGGAGTGCAGAGGTGTAGCCACGTTTGTGGGCTGGGTGATGTGTTTGGGGAACAGATGAAGGGCAAAGCTACTTTGCACACGTAGCTGTATGCAGACGGTGAAATCTGTGGTCAGAGGCTCTGCTGGGGAAGTATGCCAGGTTCCTTATCCTCCTGCTATGAATATGAGGGGGGAAAGAAAGGCTCTCCTGCACCGACAGACAAGATCCCAAGTTCCTTTAGTTGTTGTGGATGACAGCTAGGTGGTGCCTGCACTGGCTTGTTAAAACCCTTTGCATTGGCAGGGATGCTCTCCTCTTCACCCAGCCTGGGATTATCAACTGATCTCACCTGACATGGGCTGGAGGTTCTCACTGTTGTGGTGCACTGCAGGCAGTGCCCTGCTGCTGTAGGGAGAAGGTGACTAGCTGTCAGAGGCCATGGGGAAGCCTCTGCAAGCAAGGACTGTTTGAAAGACAAGCACTGAACAGCGAGGCAGCTGCTCAGCTCTGGTCCGCTGTCACATGTGTCACATCTCCTTTTAGGAGGCTCTGGTCCACTGTCGCATGTGTCGCATCTCTTTTGGGAGGACATCTCTTTCTGCTTAAGGAAAGCACAATGCATCCCTGCAGGGACTGTCATCCGTCCTTGCTGCCCCTAGGACACTCAACAGCATGTCAAGCAGCTGGTGTATTGGATGGTTGGCTTTGGGACTGCTCAAAGCCTTGTTTGCTGGTTATGTCTGAAAACATTCCATGAGGCCATCATGTGCCTTTTAGGGCCAACTGTTGGCAGTCCTCCCTGGGAGAGGAGTATCTGAAGGTGTTCTTGAGCTGGACCAGCCCGTATGGGCTTTGCTGCTGGCCCTGTGGAGCAGGGTTTGGGAAGGCTGTGGGGACCTGCCCCCTGAGCCAAGGCAGCAGAGGTGTTTGGTAGCAATTGTTCCAGCTTCAGCAGGCAAGTACTCTGTGCTCCTCTACTGAGCTTGTCTGTGTGGGGGATGTCTTCCCTCCTGCTGTAGGTCCTCATGTCCTGCCTGAGTCACCCTTCCTCTTGGGATGGGTTGGTTTGTCTGACCTCTCCCAGAAGCAGGGACAGCCAGGTCCCAGCACTGTGGCGTCCTTGATGGAGGGTCAGTCCGCACTGAGGCTGCTGAGACCACGTGCTGCTCAGCCAAGGTGGGGGAGGCAGCTCCCAGTCCAAAGTCCTTCTGCCATGCCCTGTGCCTCATATCCAGGGCTCCGGGGCTTTGCCTGTGTGTCACTTCCCTCCCTGCTTCCCGTTACACAAAGCCTTTGTGTGTCAGCAGATCCTCAGATGCCCTGCGGCACCTGCCTCTCCCCTCCCTCTCCGCCTCTGTGGCTCTGCCCTTTCCCGTTGTCACTTCTGTAGGCTGCTGCCTGCCTGTTTGGTGACCTTCCCCACTGCTCCCACTACTCGGGCAGTATTTTGGCCCCTGGCCATCTTAAACAATTAATGGAGGGGTGGAGAAACTTGCCATATTAAATTACTTCCTCGTTTGGGAAGGGGTGAGGTCTCCACATCTCTTGCCTGATACCACTGCAGTTTGTCGCTGTTGCCTGAAGCGGTCACTGCCTCTCTGTTTTCCTTCTAGAAGTTAGAAAAACAATATTTCAGAGCACTCTTTTTGTATTTCTCAGCATTTTGCTTAGTCTGCAGCGCTGCCTCAGGATCTCGCGGAGCAGAGAAACTTCTTTAGACTTAGAGAAAACCAAGCCAAAAGGACGTGGGGGGAGGATTTTGCTGGAAACCTCTTTGGGAAGCTGGAGACCTCCTTGGGATGCCTGCCGTGGGCTTGTTCTCCTCTAGCAGCTATTCAGATCTTCACAGGCAAAGGCAGGTCCCTACCACAGAGCATCTGCATTAAGCAGGTCTGTGTGGAGGGCCAGGCGCGCTCTGAGGGACGCAGTTAGGAGCGATGCCGTAACAAGCAGCCTGTGAGAGTTGCTAGCTCTGCCTGTCTCTGTAAGGTCCCTGCAGGGCTGGGGAACGAGGCACCCTGCACTCACTATGCCCCTCACTGTCTAGCGCTGGAGTTGGCTGTCAGAGAAACCTTCAAGGTCCCCTGCTCAGTCCGGGTAGTGTCATGAGTTAGATTAGTTGGAGCTGTGCTGGGGGCGGTGAGGGCTTGGATTACAGTCCAGAACTCAAAGTGCTTTGGTGGTTCACGTCGGAGGGGAGAGGAGACGCCCTGTCGCACACATGGAGGAAAAAGAGAAAAAACACTGCCTTTGGAAGTGACGGGGAATAAAGGAGGCCAGGAACATGGTAAGGAAATCTCTGTGAAGGGCTCTCGCCCTGGGCATGGGCAGGGCTGTGAGGGATGGAGTTGCTATTGGGGCAGCCTGCCTGGAGCCAGTGCACGGCACTAATGCCGGGAGAGGGAAACTGCTCTTCTGGCATTTCCCATTACTCAGATGGCATGCTGTACCCTGGGGTGCCAGCCCTGGACAGTGGCTGCAGGGACACTGGGCTCTTGTGGGCACTGGTCCCCTGCGGGGTCCCTAGTAGGGGCACAGCCCTGGAGCAAGGGGCTGGGGACAGGGCAGGTCAGGCAGGGCCCTGTCTTCCAGGCTGCCCTGATGCTGGGCTTTCCTCCTGCCCTCGCTCTTTGCCAGTCCTGCTCCCTGGCTGTGGGCACTGCCCCCTTGCAGAGCCAGGGGAAGGGGAGAGCATCAGCTTCCTTTCTCCTGCCCAGGGTGGGCATCCAGCGGTTCAGAGAAACACCTGGAGCTGGGTGGGGATCTCTCCATTTCAGTGTTGAATTCTGCACGTAGGGATCCTCATTTGGGGAGGGGAGAGACTGGCCAGCCCAGCTAGGCAGCAGAGCACTCTGTCTCCCTGGGAGTGGCTGCAGGGCAGTCCCCTGCCCAGCCCCGCTGGCACTGCCCTGCAAACAGAGGTGCCCAGCCCTGGGGTGGCAGAGGCTAGAGGGATTGCTAGCCCCATGGTGAGATCCCGCTGAGCACCAGTCTGGTTTCTGATGGTTTGTTCCTGGGCTCAGGCTAGGATCTGTGTGCCCAGCAGCCCTAGATCTCCTGGACATGTCCTGCTGTTCTCCGGGCTGCTTCTCCACAGCAGAGAGAACAAAGTCTGTGAGGGGGGACAAACAGCTTGCATTGCTGCTGTGCCTGGCAGTGACTAGCTCTTTCTTAAAAGTTCAGTTTCTCGGCTTGGAGAAGCTCAGCTTTCTTTGAAGGAAGAGTTGCCCAACCTTTGGCTTCTGCAACCTGAGTGAAGCTCATGGACCCATGTCTTTTCCCTTTCCCACCTTCTAGCTCCTCTGTTGAGGACCTCGTGGCTCTCTGTACCCTCACATGTCTATGTCAGAGCTGTGGTGTGCTCTCCTCTCCCATCCTGCTGTGGAAGCCTGCAGGCATCTCACTTCTTCCACTTCCCCATCCCAGTCAGGAGAGCTCTTTCCCTCACCCCATGCCTAGTGTGTTCCTGGCCATTTTTGGTCTATGCTGGTTATTGTATGAAGTTGAAATCAAAGGAGAGTGCTGTTTGGGGCTGTGCAAGCATGGGTGCCATCCCTGAAAATCCCATGGGCTGCATTTTGCCATGGGGGCTGGAGCAGTGCTTGTGAAGCTCTGCTCTGGAAGACCTGGGGCAGAGACTGTCTGCTGCTACTCTGCTCCTGCAAGCTGCAGGTGACTTTCTGATTCTCAAGTGCTTCATCCCCATTTTGGGTCCTTCACCTTGTTCTAATGTGTGATGCAAAAAGCTGTCTGAAGCAAGGGCCTTTGCATGGAGCAGTGTCATGGCAAGCCCGGGTGCCACAGTTGGGCTGTGGGCATGCAAGGACCATGCATCGCTGCTGAGGAGGGATAATGTGCCTCTCAGGTGCTGAGTTCAGGCTAGGCAGCTGCAAGGAGCAGGAACCAGAGGCCAAGCTACCACAGACCCAGCAATGGGTGCTGGCCACACTGCGGTTACCTGCAGTCCATGGCAGCTGTCCGTTCTCAACATCATGGTAGACCAGTCTGCATTTTGGGGGGCGTGATCCATTAGTGGCTGAGTTGTGACTGTAGCTCCAAGCTGTTCTGTTTGACTTGAGTTTTTGGTGTCCTGGTGAATCGACCAAACCCTGCAGGCAAAATATTTGGATCTAAGTAAATATGGGTCAGTCTGTTGGCCTGCATGAGACTTCCCCATGGCCTCTGGCAGTCCACAGGATTCTCAGAGGCTTGCCTCCTGATGGGAGACTGGCACAGTGCAACTGCTGGCTGCCCTGTTCTATGTGAAGCAGGTGATCCCTCTTCATGGGGTGTCTGTCATGCTTCAGTGTTATGGATGGTCTGGTGTGTGTATGGGTACATAGGCTTGTTGCAGCTGGAGGATGCCTAAAGCACCAAATGTGTAAAGTACCTTAGGCCAAAGTAGCCTACTTCCACTAGAACTGACTTTTGCAGCTGTGAAAGTGCAAAAGCAAGGCAAAAGCATGGTGCAAGCAAGGCAGGAGCCTGGGCTGGGCTGTGTCTACCCTCCTCATCCCATTGTGGCTTTCATGGCTGGGGATCTGCCCTTCTTCCCTAGTAGGGATTTCTCTTCTGTGGGAAAGGGAGTGGGCTTCACCTTGCCTGGTGCCTGCTGCTGGATGGGGCACAGGAGATGGTCAAGGCGTACAGCTGGACCACAGTCCGTCCCACTTGAGGAATAGTTTTCATCCAAGCAGGCGTAAAACCCTGTGCTCTTGGGTGGGTTGGCTGGAGGCAAAGCAAGCGATAGCCCCGTCCCTCCACTGCACTGTGTGGGGGTCTGGTTCCCAGCCTCTCTCCTCAGCTCATGAGGGATAGCTTCCTCTCTGGGAAGTTGCTCAAGCTACAGCAGCTGGCCAGGGAGCCCAGGGCTGCTTTTCCACCCTTGCTAGGGCGGTTGCTGCTGTTCTTCAATGGTAGCTGGGGCACTGTGGACCCAGCACATGAATTCAGCAAGGCTCCTGCAACTGTGTGTCTTGAACTTTCCTGGACTGCTTCTCTCACATGGTGGCATGCTCCAAGTCTCTAGTCATCACACAGATGTGTAGAGTGGGGCCTGTGTGTATCACAAGATGTGCAAGCACTGGTGTCTTCCTGCAGAGAAGTCCAGGTGGCACCTCTGCTGGCAGGAGAGAGGATGGGTTTCAGCAGAAAATACAGTCTTTTATCCTCCGGTTATGTCTTCTCCTGGGGTGGGAAGGGAATGACCCTGGGAATCACAAAGAGCTTTAAGCATTGGGGATCTTCTTTCTTTATTTCTGTGCCAAAGCCATGAGCAAGATGTTGGAACACAGACAAAGCCCAGAGATGTAATCCTTAGCACATGGAAGTGGTTTGAAAGTATCTTCTCTGGGGTAACAAGGATGACAACTCGTGCTTAATCCTCAGCTTCTTTCCAAAAACGCTGGGCAGGTGAACATCCTGTTCTTTGTAGCAATGGAAAATAATGGCTAAATGCAGGTGACAGGCCAGCTGCATCCATGAATCTCTGCCCAGCATTCACCAAATGTGTTCTAGTACCAGGTGGGAATGCAAACAGCAAGTGTTTATGGTAAGATGCCACAGGTGTCCAAGGAGGACTGTACGCCGAGTGTTGGCACTTATTTTCCGAAAATCAGCATCCCACAGCATAACCTCTGGCCGTGCCACTGGCCTTCTACCCCCATGTGCAGTCAGTCCTGAGGGCACACCTTGCTCAGTGCACCCTGCTCCTGGTGGGAAGTTAGCAGAAGAGATCACGTGAGAGCCTTGTGAGCATCTTGCTGCTGGTCACTTCAGACAAGATAGCCAGCCAGCATGTCTGCCTCTAAATACTAGAGCAGAGTCATGGCTTTTCAGCTCCCAGATCCTAATTTTCTAGCTTCACCTCAAACATAACCCTGTCTGCTACTGAGCTGTGCAAAACTGAACTGTCCTATAGACTGTGAGCACAGCCTAAAACTGAGCATCAGTGCTGAGTGTGGGTGGAAGTCACAGACACGGGTGCTACAGGCCCCTTTAGTAACAAAGAGCTGAAAAATCTCTGTTAAAACAGTCAAGGTGTCTTCTGCAGAAGCTATAAACTCAACCCGCCTGTGGGCACTCAATATCAGAGCACCTTTTGTTCCTGTTCCTGGCTCTCTACTCATGCGGGACCCCCCTGTTCCTGTCCTGCAGAGCTCAATGTAGCCAAGGTCTGAAAAAGTGACTATTAGCACCAGGATCGGACATGTTGCTGACTGAAGAGCAATAAAATGCTAAAAAGCAAGGATAGCCTGCTAGGGTAAGCTGCCCACTTCTGGTGGTGGGATGCTCTGTGCTGTGCTTTCTGTACCACTCGTGATACTTGGCTTGCAACTCTGAGAAGTGAATGGACATGCCCTTGTTGACTCTGAAGGTTTGACCATGCTAATACCTCTCTGCTGCACAGAGCGCCTCATCTCTGTTGGCTGGACTAGTCTTTTGTTAAAAAATGAACAAAAATTTGGGGCCTTTCTTGTGGTAAGTGCTCCTGGCTGGTTTCATATGTATCCCATTTTTTGCATCACTGGACACCAAGTTGAAACTTCCAAGATCAAAGCAGCACAGAATGAATCTGAAAGTCTTTCTGTCTGCTCAAATTTACCATCCTGCCATCAGTCTGGGATGCCCAGGATGAACCCTTGCTCCAGCTGGTGCAACCAGCCATTGATTTGAATGGAATCAAATGGCTCAGCTAAAGACCAGTGGGGACCAGGCAAAGACTTGCATGTGCTCCTCCTGGATGTGGTAGAGGCGGGGCTCCATGGGGCCTTATGGTCACCCCCAATGGGATGCTATGCTGTGGCTTGCATAGTGCAGGGAAGAAAAGCTGCAGGAGTTCTGATGATCTGAGCTAGGTGTCCACCTTGAGCTTTGTAGCCTGTGTTAGGTGTGGCAAGCGTTCACAGGAGACTGAGCTGCAAGGCTTCCTGAGCAGGTTCCATCAGGAGGATACCTTCCCTGAGGCTGCCTGTCAAATATCAGTGACTCCCAACAAAAACCTAGCGCTGCCGAGTCTCCAACATGGTTAAAGGATGTGGATTATTTGCTGTCTGTTGTCATCTTTCTGAATACATTTACCTTTTGAACAAGGTCCTTCTCATATGCTCAGGAGGCTGGTATGCAGACCCATTAATGGATCAAGGGGAAAAATGCCTGTGGATGTATTCTCCTTTGTGTTGGGGCTTATAGCCACCCACGTTTTGGCATACATCCCTTCTGTGCACAAAGATGTCTTTTAGAAATTGCTGGTTAAATCTCCACCCTCCTTTGATATGTATGGAAATAATGGGACACGTGAGACTGTTTTCTGTTTGGAAAAAAAAAAACTATAAAGGGAGTAGCTTTAAAAGCCTGTGTTTACTTCTTTCTAACTCAGGAGTTTAGTAAAAGCAATGCCCTGAATTTATGACTGATTTACTTAGCTTTCTGGGATGTATGCATTTAGCACTTTATCTGAATATAGGTGAAATGTTTTCATCCAACTGTGAGTCCCAGGCTTGGCTGCTCAGGGGCGGGAGAGCTTGAGCATGTGCGTGTCTGTTCCCCAGCAAGCTTGGAGGGTCTTGGAGCAAATCTGGGTCCCTCTGACCAGGAGCACTTCTCCCTGTGGGGCACAGACTGATGCTTCTTGCGGTGGCCCAGGGCTGAGCTGGTATAGCCATGGACATCTCTGGGCTGCCTGCTCTGTCGTCCTGGCTCATTCTTCCTCACACCATCTTCCTCAGAGGTGGCATCTGATTGCTGCTGCCAGTTGCTTTCTCATATCAAAGGTGTGCGGGGATGTGCTGCAAGGGAAGGGTCCTTGTGCGCATACTGTTTTCTCATGCAATCAGCCAGCCCCTCCTGGAATTGCCGCTCAGCTTCAGAGCGGTTTCTGTTCCCCGTTGATGTATCAGTACTTGTATTTCATGAGCACATGGTAATACAGAGTGTTTAAGGCCAAAAGGAACTATGGCTCATTTGTTATGGGATACCGGGACCATAGAGCGTTACCTACCTCCCACATTTAGTCTGGGACCTCTCTTTTAACTAAAATGTGATCTTTTCTTAGCGGCATCCATGCTCAATTATGGAGGTTGCAAGAGATGGAGAATCCACCAGTTCCCATGTGAGTCTATCCAGCAGCTCGTGCACCTTGCAGGGGAAGGGGTGGGATCTGAACATTATTCAGCCACAGCCTCAAGTTCAGAATGCGTCCAAAGCTGTCCCAGAAGTAATAATCTAAATGCTGACCCTGTGAAGATCATTTCTGGCACTTGTCAGCTGTCCTGCTGAAGGATTATCATTTTCTCTTTGAGCACAAGAGGCTGCCCATCTGTTGTAAGATGCCCCCAGATGGGTGTCTGAACACAAGGTGTTGGCTATGGCTTAATGCCTCTGACTAAAAGGTGTTAAAATGAGCTGACCTGTTTGGCTAAGAACTTACCCAGGGTATTTTACAGCTGGCTGGTATAAACAAATCTTTCATCTGCCTAGAGTGCCCTGTTATTTGGTAGGTGTTAGGCACAAACTGTAAGGGGTATAAGATGCTACTGCTCAGGTTGGTTTGCGAGATGGATGCCAATGCCTGAAGTTGAGAGCGGAGCATAATAAGAAGATGAATGAGCTCAGGCAATTTCTTCTGCTGGGTAGCAAAGGGAAAGATTTTTAGTGCATTTGCAAGAAGAGCCCTGTAAAGAAAGGGAGTCTGCTGTAATGTCCCAGGACTTGTCTTGTGTAGAAGTAGCCTGGGAAATTCTTGACTCTGTCTGTGGTATCTAACAGGATTTAGCAAGCCTTGTCCAAGCCTACTGTAGCAACATGATACTTTGAACATGGAGATCCCTGGCTGGACCGTGGCATATGGTGCCATGACCAGGCTGTTGGTGCCCAAGCCAGGGCAGCTCGTGCAGGCTGGTGGTGGGAGTGAGGAGGGATGCAGCTCTGCCCTGGAGGGGTCTCAAGGAGGTGGGGAGGTGTATGTGGCTAATGCTGGGCAATGAAACCACAGCTGCCACCTGCTTACACTCTTCCAGCATGAGTCTGTTGCTGCAAAGGGTGTTTTAAAAGTACCCAAAGCTTTGCGTCACACTGAGTACAGCTTTGTTAATTAATTGCATGGTTAGATCTATGCCAATGACATTTTAAAAAAATCTGTGCTTAGACAGTTATTTCAGATTAAGGACTTAATCCCTTGGTTAAACTAAACAAAAATAAGCTGGTCTCCAGCTGTAGGAGGGTGTTTTATACACAGCTCTTCTCATCCGCTTGCAGGCCTTCATTTCAGCTGGAATATGTCTGTTTAAGGACAGGGCTTTGGTTTGTTCTCTCACATGCCCTTTAAACACCTGTATCATCTCCCTGATCTATTGCTAATAGAAAGTAACAGGCCTTTGGGAGTAGGGTCCCATTCCTTGCTCTGGATAAGACCTACCTTCTGTTCAGTTCATTGAGAGCTCAGTTATGAGCAGGACACATCCCTGCAAGGAAAGGCTTATCTCCATTTCCAGTTCTACTCCTCTCTGGCTATAAGAGGACTTTCTTGGATTGTGGGTCGGTGTTTCATCCTCAGTTTGTCCTCTCTAATCTGTTCAGCAGTTGTCAGCAACTTTTCTGATGTGTTGGGTGTTGCACAGGCGAAGGAGAAAGCCACAGGCCCTGCTCCAGAGAATCTGGAGTATGAAAACCTAAAGAAAAGGGTAGAGAGGAGTAATGTGAATATAGAGCTCTGGTGGGAAGAGGTGCCGGACTGCTGTGTCTGAATGCACATGATGCTGTTTTCTTTGGGGAGCAGTGTTTGGTCAGGGTGGCTACCCAGCCAGGTCTGGAGATGGCTGAACAGCAGAGAGCTTGCTGTGCGAGTCGCCGCATGCATCCAGCTTCCCTTGGGGGCATGGGTACACGAAGGGCTGGGGAAGGCCCTGCTTCTCCAGGTGCACGGGCTTCCCTCCCCGAAGGACTGCACCAGTATATGTCTTTGGCAAGGATGAATTTTGGGGTTTGGATATGTTAAGAGCAGGTTTACTTCTTGTGTTGCTGTATCAGACCCACATAAACATCCTGCTGGGCTGCAGGCAGGCGAGCAGGCCCAGGTGACTGTTGCTGGTCATGTTGCCATATGCCAACATCTGTGGTTGGCCACCTGAAGTGTGGTACAGAGCCACAGATGTGGCTGCCTGTACCAGGTTGCCTCCGCTGTCTACTACTGCCTGCGTTTTGCCCTGGCATGAGGACACCATTGATTTAGCTGTGCACTAGCTCCAAAGCTTGAGGCTTGCAGGAGGTCACACTGCTTTCAAAGCAATCTGGGATGTCCCCCTTAAGTGAAAACAAACCAGCCCTGGGCTGGCAGGGGGATCATCCAGCTTTAGGCCTGCCTTTCACTGGATGAGCACTCTCAGACCTACAGCATGCGCAGAAGCGGGACCTCAGAGCTGAAAAGCAAATACATCATTTTTCCCTTTGTTTAATTAAATGAGAGATCATGAGTTAATCGCTTCCAAGCGCTTGTTTTCCTGCAGTGCCTGGAATGATAATCCTGTGCGCTGCCCAGTAGGAGCTCCTTTGGCTGCCCCAGCTGCGTCAACCCGGAGAAGGGCCAAGGGAACAGAGGGAGGCATCTGGAAATGATTCTCTGAGCTCTGTCTGTGGTGCACCACTCCCTGCGAGGCTGTAGGAGCTGGTTTATCCACAGGCTGTGGAGCTGTCCTGCCTGTCCCAGTGGCAGGGTAGCCAAGCTGGGCTACAGCTGGGCCCCGTGCAAGGGATCCCACAGTGGCATGCAGAAGGCAGCTTGCTTTTGGACGTACAACTGGCCTGGGTGAGACTGCAAACACTTTCCTCCCAAGTGGAACTGGGTGCTGTGCTTTTTCTCCCTGCAAAGCCTGAAACAATAGCCCAAAGAGCAGGTAGAGGCATTCCTGGTTATCTCACAGGAAGGTGGTGTAATTACAGCAGTGTGAATGCCTACCTCTAGAGCTGCACCACTTAATAGCACATTATTTTAGTGAAAACATCCAGAGGTAGGCAGGGTGCTGAAGGCAGGCACCCTCCTCCCAGCCTCCCCCTGAGCCTTGGAGTGAGCAGCAGAGGGGGGAGCTGGCACTTGCTATGGGAAGATTTTTCTCTCTTGAACTCATGGCTGCTGTGATTAGAGCGGCTCAGGAAATGGGGCTGGGAGGGTTCTTCTCCCTGCAGAAATGGAGTGGGAAATCTCAAATTTTGTCAGAAAAACAAGGCTTGTTTTTAGCCAAGGCCCTTTTTGAACGGAGAAATGTCTCGTTTTTAAAGGCAAAGCAGCCTGGCTTTCAGCTTTGTGTCAGAAAGTGGAAAGGCTTCATGGAAAGCCCAGAGGTCTGTTTTTACTGGAAATGAGGTTTCTCACGTCAGCTGAGAGCTGAGCAGCCTCAGCCAAGCGGTGCAGCATAGCAGCCTTTGCTGACAGAGGGACCAGCTAACCCAGCCCTGCTCAGCGCCTGCTGTGTGCTCCTTTTCCTCCAGTCCCAAAGCTGCCTGGGGGCCATGGGCAGGCGCTGCGCTGGTTGGAGCTATGCCTCTTCCCAGTTTCTGTTATTTCTACCTTCCAGTTCTGGGGTGTGGGAGGGTTGGATCATCTCTTCCCCTCACCTTTGCAGACTCCATACTCCTCTGTCCTGCCTTCACACTGTCCATCGGTACCTGGGCAAGACGGGAGAAAATGGGTGCATGCAGGACATGGCCAGGCTCCGGGCAGCCGGCAGAAGGAGAGGAAGGTTGTGAGAGCTCCTGGCAAGGCCTCCCTGCTGAGTGGGAGCTGAGACGGACGCTCGGTGACTCAGAGCTGGGTGTACCACAGGCACTGCTCGCTGTGCTCACAGCCTCTCCGGGCTCTGCTCCACCACCCAGCTATGCTCCTCACTCTGCCAAGCCACAGTAAGCACTGGGTTTAGCTGGGGCATGTTGGGATATGTAGTTTCGTACTTTGGAGGTCTAGGTTTCTCAGAAGAGCTGCAGATCCTTTAGCTAAATTCCTGTTGCAAGATGAATCCTCAGCATGTTACATAGGCCAGTCCAGCCCACTTCTAGCATTGTCTGCCATAAGTAATGGGTTAGTCAAACAGTTAGTCTGGCCTCGCCATGCTGATGGCCTTTAGGAGTCTTCAGGCAGCATCTGGGCTGTCAGCAGGGAAGATCTGTGCCTCTTCTTCATGTTCGCCTTGACCAAGTCTCAACGTTTTGTAGACAAAATTAGTTTGAGCAAGACACTGGCTTCTGAGCAAGGTGCTTGGGTGAGCTGCAGGAAAAATGCTGCCAAAACTTTGTGGGCCCAGGTGGGTCCAGCAGCGTTAGAGCCCTTCCCTGCACCGACTTGCATCGTCCCAAGCCACTTGAGTTGCTGTCCCAGGTGCTTGCTGGAAAAGCGCAGGTATTCTGATGCTGTGCAAGGTGTGTAGCCCTGGGGATCTTCTCTCTGCTCCTTGGGCAGGCTGACTTCTTGTTCTCCAAACCCGTAGGAGCCTCTCCAGGGTTCAGCCTTAATTGGTGAGCAGCAGGTCCCAAAGAGGAAGAAGTTGAGTCCTGAGTCAGAAAGAAATGTAGCGTGGCAGGAGTTCCCAGTGGCTGGAGCTGCTATATAGCGCTCTCTGTGCCCACAAAGGTAGGCAGAAAATTCAATCAGTGAATCTAGAAAAGCCAAAGAAGCTCCTGGTTATTCCAAGGTGCCTCTTAGCAGGCTCTTCTCCCATCCTGCAGCAGCTGCTTGCACCAGGAGAAGTAGACATGTCCCCTGAGCAGCGTTGTAACTGATCCTGGGCTCCTCTTCCTGCTGCCTGCTTGGTTAGTCCTGGCTTGGGGCTTCTGCCCAGGCACTCGAACCTCATCTCTCCCTGGCTCCGGGTTCTTGCTGCGCTTTCTGGTGGGGAGAAGGGGTCTTAGGGCTGAGCAGCAGAGCTTTGCCACAGTAGTCTTTATCCCTCTATTCATTTCACAGCATCCATGGCTCGCATTATTTCAGGGGGGCCATCCCGCTCATCTCTGCCCCCACTCAGACCCAAGCCCTCTGCCAGTTGTGAAGCCCTCCTGGGCTCTCCCTGCTCCCCTGCCCTCCCGGGTGGGACTGCGCTGGGTTGTTTCCATCGCACAGCTCTGCCCATGGAGCCCATCCCATCCCCACGTGCTGCTTTCCTCTTCCCTTGCTGTGCTCCAGCCCCTGCACCGGCAGCTGGCTCCCAGCTGAGGAGCAGTGAAAGCTGGTATGGCCGGACGTGACCTTAACCTGGGCTTTATTTAGCGCCTTGATTTATAGAGCAGTTATTTTAAAAGCATGTTTCTCTTCTGGGAGGTGTGGTGAGTGTGTGGCAGAGTGGTGGCAGTGAGCTGGAGTTCATAGGTCCTCCTGTGCTGTTGACAAAGAAGCATTTGAGTCCCAAGACACATTTTGCTTCAGGAGATGCTCTCTGGCTTGGTTGGAAAGCACTCCTGTTTGCCTTTGTGCTGGGTGGCTGAAAAGGAGCAAGTGTCCAGGACCTTTCCCTTGAGGGGGATGTGGCAATACTGTTGGAGGCAGGGAAGCCTGTAATTTGCAGTCCCTGGAGGGGGCTGCTTTCTCCAGAAGGCTCCTGTGCTGGGCTCTGCCAGCTCTCGAGGGCTGCTGTGGGCTGGCTGAAGTGGAAGAGTGCCAGGGCAGGAGTGCCCTCTCCTTGGATCCTTGTTGGTTTAGCCTGTTCTCCTCTCTGGGTATTGTCCCGTCATCCTGGGTTGCAGAGGTTTCTCCCCATGCCTGCTGGGGGTTGCATCGCCTGCTTGAGACAGGGGATGTGGTTTGTAGGTAGGACGGGCTCTAGACTTCAGGTTTATCGGCCTCTGGAGCACAAGATGCTATCCCCTTCTCTTGCTGTCTCAAGCTGGTTCATGTGAGTTCCCTGTGCCTCCAAACCACGGCTCCTCCATGTGTGTGGCAGCAGGCACTGCACGCAGGCTAGATGTGTGAGGCTGGCCATCTGCAGTCCGGTATTAAACAGCAGGACCATGTGGTGTCTTGCAGCCCTTGCTGAGGCCCTTTCCTCAGGCCACTCTGCAATCTGAGAAGTTAATTAGTACAAATAAGCAGCCCCATCCCTAGGATTGTGAGTTGGTTTAATGAGTCCATGATTGGAGGTGAATCTGCTGCTGTTGCAGGCTCCAAGCTCTGCCATGTTTCACCCTCTGTGTTTCAAGGTGACTTCTGAGGCTCTGCCATGTTTCACCCTCCACTCAGGGCAGGACCTATCCCTGGGAGACCACCCTGGGTGGGTGGGAGCACTGAAAAGCAGTGTTGCCTCCATGTTCATCTGTGGCACGGGGTGGGTGCATCCATCCTTGTTCTGTAGCTGCCCAAGGATGCTGGTGCTACAACCACGTGCAGCATGATGGGATGTGGGAATTTGCTCCCCTGTTTGGGGCTTTTCATGTGAAATTAGCAGAGCTGATGAAAATATCTCCTCTTTCTACCAAACGGTAGGGGTTGAAAGCTTTTCTGTGTCCGTTCAAAGCCTGCACAGCTATCATGGCTCTGTGGTATAGTCTAGCCAGAGAGAGAGAAAGCCTCTGTGCTAAGGAGTGCACTTGTTAGCACTGAACTCTACAATGGCTACAGGCTATGGTTATTCTGTATTTTACTAAAGGAAGGATAATATATGACTTGGTTTATTTTAACCATATAAAGGATTTTTGATTTGGTGCCAATGTTAATAATTGTCTTGTGAAGGCTTTTCTAAGGCAGCAGGAATGGTGTGAGAACCTTAGACCGATGCATTGACTCGTGTGCAAATATTTTGACTTTGTTTTATTTGCAATAGCAAACGTAACACATTTCACTGGGGGGGGGGGGGGGGATTAATATCTGAAAGAATTTTGCTCAAGCAGGGGAAGAGGTGTGGGGGCAGAAGACAGCACAGAACCCCTGCCAACTGGTTTTGACTGAGATTTTGAACCTGTGGAGGGTCAGAGGGAAATTGTTGTCAAATGCTACCAGCAGTAATGCTACTGTGATAGTGTGTCCAAGCACTTGGCAGGGCTCTCTGTGGTGGCTGGTGCCGGGTGGGAAAGCACCTGTGTGAAGGCCAGTTTTATCTGACAAGGGCACAGATGCTTGCTGGGACAGGTTGGTGTCAACAGAGGTTACTGGAGCTGCGCTCGCCTTCAGCTGGCTGCACTTGGCCTCTCTGTCATTTCACAAGAGCATGGGAGAGGAACAATGTGTAATGTTCAGTGTGTTATATCAATATTTAGCAATATCATTAATATGTCCAATTGTGAGAAGCTTCATGTTGGGCTTGGTACCCGTTTCCCTACCCTACAGCCCCCTCCATGCTTTTTTTAGCAGGTCTGGGATACCATGTAAAGGGAAGACTTCTTATTTAGGCTGTCCTTTTGGGTCTATACAACTCATCCCACAGTACCTATCAGTCTGCTTTCTCTTCGTGTATTTCCTGAACTCTGCTGAGTCCTTCCCTCACACTCTGTGTGGGGGAGGTCTTGACCAGAACTGTGCAGAGAGCTGCAGGCTATCAGCTCTTGGCAGTTTTCTCTTGACCTCCACAATCTGGAATTTTTTCTCTGAAGACCTGTTCTTGCAGAGGAGGAAGTGCCTGGGAATTTCCATGTTTTCCATTTCAATTAATGGAATAAAAGTTGGGGGTTTATGTCATTCTTTTCTGGGTGGAAAGAAGCTTGTTTAAAACAGCCCATTTGGGATTAGGGTTAAATGCTTGGTCCTGGCATTCGACCCTTGGAAGTGTGCACATAGGCCTCCTGCTTTTTGAGTCCTTGGGTTAAGAATATGAAAAATAGCGCCTTAACCTCTGTTTATCTGGTTGCATTGACCTTGAGGGGTATTGCAGGAGGCAGCTGGTCTCTCAGAAGAGTTGCAAACACTTCAGGAGCCTGCTGCCATTTAGCCTTGCTTGTTGCTGACATCAGGAGAAACAGCAGAAAAAGTAATGAAGCAGTGCCATGCCACGGGCAGTGTGTGGTTTGCCTGTCACCTGTGTTCTCCCAGCTCGGTGCAGGCAGGGATTGTGGAGGCATTGCCTGGGCATCCTCATCTCCCCTGTGCAATCATGCAGGCTGTCCTACAAGAAGGCTTTACAACAGAGCAGGGAGTTTATATTGTGCTTAAAACACCCAACCCTCTAAAGGAGGAATTTAAAGATCGTTGAGCTGGGTAGTTGTGAGAGATGGGATGGCTTGTGTGAGGAGCATAATCTCTGCTCTGGCTGCAGGTTGATTTAGGCTTCCTTTGAGACTGTTGCATTTTCTCAAGCCAGTGGAGGTATCTGGAGCGATGAACATGTGCTCCCTTGCAGTGGAAGCAGCGAGACGGTTTGCTTCCTCCTGATCCCTTCATCCTACTGTTCCCTGGTGGCAGTGTAAGCTGTTGTGGCACTGCTTTGTTTAACTTTCTCTCCCAGTCTCGCTGTGGGACTGAGGTATGTTTTCAGGCGTGTCCATGCAGCTGTTCCTGTTCTGCTTGAGGCTGTAGGGCTTCTGGGCCAGCGGCTGAAATGTTTTCCTTGTCTCTAGTGAAGGGAGGTGGATTTAGATCAGATGAGGATCTGGCCAGACACCTGAGTAAACCTGCATTTGGTTTTGTAGCAAAACTCACTCCCACTGGCTGCAAGTTAGCCAGAGGGGTCCCCTCTAAAAGAGAAAGGAAAGGAGGGATCCTGATCCTCTCTCCAGATGTGTACAATTTTTTTATTATTATTATTTTTTGGCAAGCTCTCTTGATTTACACCCATGCAATAGGTCAGAATTTGGCCTTTAGCACTGGAATTGATCCTGACACTGTGGGCAGGCTCTGGCTGGCAGACTCTTCCGAATGAAGGCGGAAGTAGGGAAGGCGGAAGTAGGGAAGCCATCGCCTCTGATCCCCAGGCAGGAAATAGGCATCGTACATATTGATACGTGGGCTCAGGCACCAAAGACAACTCTGTTCATATGCAGTCTGTGTATCCTGTTGTGAGGCATCTCTCACTGCAGAAAATTCCTGGCTCCTGGAGCAAGCCTTTCATGTGAGGCAAACAGCTTTGAATGATGAGGAATTGCACTGGTGAGCAGCTTTCGCCACTGCCAAACAGCTCCGGCAGCTTATCCTGTGTAGGAACTTCAGAGCGCAGCAGGCTGAGGAGGTTCCGCCCAACTGTTGCCTCTGCAACTCCCCTTAGCCCACTGAGGAGCACAATACTGGGCTTTAATGTACCCAAGTGCTGGCCAGCATCTCCAGCCCTGGGTATCCGAAACGCAGGGCCTGCCAATCCATCTACCCCATGATACTCTCGCTTGCTCGCACGCACTCACGTGCTGCGGTAATGGTTTAATAGCAGCCCCACCCAGCGCAGTCAGGAGAAGGACTTGCTGCGTAAGCAAAAGCTGGGAAGTCTCGCTGCTGTGCACAGCGCTCCGCAAGTACTCCACTCACGTTTTGGGAGAGCTTTTTTTTTGTTTACCTGGAATCACCAGTGCCAAAAGAAACTAGAAAGGACAGCAGTTTGCTCCTTTGATCTTCTCTCCTCCTGCATTTGGAGATAGCTGTGCTCCTGGGTGTAGGGCTCATCAGGGCACCGGGACGTATTGTGCCGTGGTACTGCTAATGCCTTCTCTCTTGGCAGGACTCGGAGTCGCTGGACGGTTGCATTCAGAGTACGTTATCAGCACTCTACCCTCCGTTTGAGGCTACTGCAGCCACTGTTCTGTGCCAAGTTTTTGATGTGGTGGAGAAGACGTACCGTGGGGATGGACTGCGCTACCTCATAGACTTCCTGATTCCAGCCAAGCACATCCTGCAGTGCATTCAGCAGGATGCCTGTGTGAGTACATCATGCTCTCTAAGGCCTGCGAAGTCTTTCTTGGAGAGCTTGCTTTCTACTCTCGTATGTAAAATGGCTGGCGGAAAGTGCCGTGTGTACGGCAGCCTAGATGGGAGGGCAGGCAGACAATTAGGAAACAGTTGAGACATTGTTATTGAAGCTTAACTGTGCAGAGATCAGATGTGGAGCGGTGCCCTTGCCTTCCATAACCAGGAACACCGAACAGAAGGCTTAAGGGATTCAGAGGAAGAGGTCTAGTGAAGCGTTTGCTGGATATGGCTGACTTGCGTGGCTTCTAACGCCAGCTGTTCCCTGGCCCTGTGGATGAAGCTGTTGGGCTCCTGCTGCTGGCAGGAGGATGTGTGGGGCAAAACGCTGCCAGTCGGTGTTTTTCCCAGAACTCTGGCTCCCCTTTGATGATTGCTGGAACGGTCGCAAGGCTCAGTAGCCCCGAGGAGTCACGTTACATTTACTGCCAGAATGAGTCCAAGATTAATGTGTTTTACTGTTGGGAGTCTAAAATGTTAGAAATGATGAGTAAAATGCCTCTACCACAAACTTTGCTCAGAGTTTGCAAGACATGGGAGGAAAAAAAAAAAACCCAAACCAACCCCAACAACCTAAAACTAGGGTTTGTTCTAGCCTTCCCCCCCCGCCCCAAACCTAGAGGGTGTGTCGGCCAGGCTTTCAATAGAAGTCCTCGTGATGGAGGGCAAGGAACATCTGGGAGGAGGAAAAATATTGAATAGAAGCTGAAATGGTCATTACTCTTTTGTCTCAAGTTGGTGAAATGCTGGGGGCAAACACCCATCGCATACGATGGATCCACATAACAACCCCTGAGAGCTGGTCACTTTGAAAGTGTTTTGGTGCAGTGTTTGTCCCACTGCTTTGTCACCAGCCTCCAGCTTGGTGCCAGCCATGTCTTTGTGAGCCCGTACAGGAAGGTTGTGCATAAGGATTTTGGGGAGCTGCTCTCTCTCACCCTGAACACTCCAATAGGAATTATTTCATCCGTTTATCTAGCTGAAGTTTCTAACGCAATGGTGCATAGCGTGGTTTTTTCCCTTTAAAGAAACAAAAGATTCTTCATTTCTACAAACCGGTAATTATTGCAAGACATTTCGCAGCTTTCCCCAAACCGCCTCCCTCACTGAAGGAGGCAAGGTATCAATTTCCCTACTCCCCCAAGATCTTGGCAGCTTCCAAGCACCCAGCGGTGCCCTGGGCAGGTGAGGTGGTGGAGGGGCGGGAAGGAAAGCAGCCTGGCTTGTGAGCGGAGCCTGCTGCTCGGCATGGCTCTCTGCCCCTCACGGGGAGCTGGGCCCACAGTGCTGCTCTCCCAAAGGGGAGGTGTTCGGGGCAGTGACAGGGCGACCCGCAGGAAGGGTGCCAGTGAGGGGGTCTGCTGGGCAGTGAGAGGGGCTGTCCCTCCCTGGGCAGCCAAGCAGGGGCTGGTGAGGCCATGCACCCACAACAGGCCATGGCTGCCCTCGGGGCCGAGGCCCCTGTGGGGCAGGGGTGTGGTGACAGGGAGGGCCTTGTATTGCCTGGCAGCCAATGGGAGGACAGCTGAGGCTGCAGCAGCCAATAGGAGCATGGGGCTGCCTTGATGGGCATGGTGGTCTTGGCTGAGCCAGGGGCTGTCAGAGTGGGAGGTGCTGAAGCAGTGGGCCCTGAGGTGGGAGAGGTGAGGGTGGTGGGCCCTGAAGGGGCTCAGGGGCTGCCTGGAGCATGAGGCCGGGGACATGGAGGCAAGGGGGCTGGTGGTGGCTGGGGTGTCATGTTGGAGGAGGAAGCCAGTATGGTGGGGCTGTCCTACACATGCAGCACTGTTTGGGGAGGTGGTGCAGGGGCAGGAGCCATGCTTGGAGCCACCCTCCTGTCACAGGCCCAGAAATGGGAGAGGGCTCAGGGCCTGCCTGGCACTCCCTGGCCTGCCCCAGAGCCACAAGGTGCAGGGCTGGTGGGGGCAGTGGGGCAGCCACCTCCAGTGAGGTGCTGCCCAGGGCTCAGTATTAGGTATTGCTGAGGTGTGAAATGGCTGGGAGAATGGGCAGCAAGAGGCGAAGTGGAGGCATAGGCCTCTCGAAGAGCACAGCTGGATGCCTTGAGCGTTTCCTCCTTGCTGGTGAGCCACTGTGGCCTTGACTCATGATTTTGTTCCTTCAGAGCTGCAATACAGGGAGATCAAGGGAATCTATAGGTACATTGTACTATCTTTAGAGGTGGGCCCAGGTTATTCCATATTTCATTTAGAAGTCTGCTTGTTTGAATTTTTATTGCTGGAAGTTCGTTCTTTTATTCGTTGTGGACTCCTCTTCCCCAAACCTCCACTGTGTGCCCCTTCTTTTGTCTTCACTGTCTGAAATCACAGGACTATTTCTTGTTACTTGTTCTTTAAAAGTTTTTTTTGGAGAGTCTAAACAAAAGCAATGTTTCCTCCCTAGTAGTTTGTAGTTTAGCTGGTCCATGTGAGCTTTTCCTAAACACACTAAAGGGGAAAGAAGTCACTCCTGTCTGAATGGCTACTGTAGGAAACCTTGAGAGAGCTAGATCTTTTTTTTTTTTTCAGCCTCTGCAGTGACAAAAGTGTAAGTGGCTTCGTGAAGTATTAGACAAGTCATAGGCTTCAGCTTTGTGTATTAAAATCAATAGCCTGTATGTGATCCCCAGGGGCTGGAGAAGGGTGTGTGGGGGGGTGTGCCAAGGAGTCTGTCTCTGCTCAGCACAGAATAAGAAACCAGATTTTGCCCCTGGCCTTAAGAAGACATCCTGAGCTAAATGGATTGTTGGTCTGTCACAGTCCAGCCATCCCTATAGCTCTAAGAGCTACCACCTTTGTGCCACCTTTGTCATTGGTGCCCAGCTCTTTCCTCAGAGGCAGCTTTTTTCCTGGCTGCAACCGCCGGGCATGGAGTCTATTGCTGGCACTCCTCTGACAAGCCTGGTTTGGCTTGGTAGTGATCGGACATGAGAAGAGCAAATACTTGAGCCTCAAAGTAAAATGTTAAAACAACTGAAATAAGCCTCTTCGCATAATCTTCCCTTTGAAGGTGCTTTTTGGAGCAGGAGCAGCATGAGGATGCTCCACTCCTAAAGTTCTAAAACTCTGAAATGTTTAGGTTGTTGAAGGACTTCTATTGCTGCTTGGACAGTACTCTAGCTCTTGCTGCAGTTTAGGCTGTGGCTTTGTAGGGTTTTCCAGGAACTTAAGTGCATTCTGCACTTTGATTTTGGTGATTTTATTGCTGAGTTTTCTTCCACTTGTCAGTCAGTAGGCAGACAGGTCATCTAAGTGGTGAGGTTGAGGTTGGGTTTTGGATTTCTTAATGTACAAATGGCCCCCCAAATAGGTTATCTGTGTCCAGGTTTTAACAGAAGCTCTGTGTCAGGTAGGTGCAGGTGGAATTCAGCTTTATGTTTATGCTACTGCTGATGGTGTGTCTCACTTTTCAGTCATATAAACTATTTGTAGTAGTTTGGGAACTGACCTCTCTTTTGTCTGCCTCTTCTCCACATCCCCCCCCCCCTCCAAGGCCCTTTGTACAGATGGCCTTAATGTACCTACTAGGGAATATGTGGTCTAGGGTTGATGTGGTCTGGCGTAGGGTGCAATTGTATAGTCTCTTCTGGAAAATAGCACATTGTTTTTGTTTAAAACCTTGTGTACAAAATATTTGGCTTGGGCACTTACTGTAAGAGATATAAGCTGTATTGACCAAGGTGCTGGGTGGGTCTTGAGCTTGATGGAAATGTCAGTGAAGTACATATGGCCTGAGACTTGCTGAAGCCAGTAGCAACTTCTGCAAACTGTGTGCTGTAAGAGGAGGTCTTGGTTTGCTGAATTCAGCTATGCTGTGCAAGAAGGGGAATAGTTGGTGTAGAGGCACCTGTGTCTTAGAGATCAGGAAGTATGAGAACATAAGACTGCAAAGCTTAGCTCCCCGTGCCTTTGAGGGAATTACAGACAACTGTGTGCTATATTTCAGGCCTTTTAAATTCTACGTTATTAAAGAAAGTAAGGGAGGGGGCAGTTGCTCTGTGTTCAAGGTTAGAATATAAAGGTAATGTTAATATGATCCTTCAAACGAATAAAGGAATAATCTTACTAAAGTAAGATTCTGTTTAGTAGTGATACAGCATGTAGATACCACAGTAAGGCAGTTGCACTGAGTGAACAGAAATAAAACTGCTGTGACTGAAATAGATATGGAATTGACTATGTCAAAGAAAAGGGACTGGCTGGTCTCCATACTGGAATATGGAAGACGTTACCATGTAATGCTCAATGTCTGATAACAGGGTTTTTTATTGAATCTGTTAAGTCAGGGCGAGTAACAAAATACAGAGAGCAAGCCGAGAGTACAACATCATGCACTGAGCAAGGACTGAATTAACTGACCCATTAAAAAATGCATAACATTTTGTCATGTGGTTTGCTCCATGGCAGGTAGTGTAAGACTAGCCTTTTTCATAAACCAGCTCTCTCTAGAGAGAAAAGTTTTGTTGTCTGATCTCTTCTGTAAAGGATTTATTATGGATTCATATGGAAAATTAATTACTGTGTCAAAGGGATGGAGGTTTATGCAAGTATTGCAAGACGGGTAACAAACTGGTGAAAGGGAGGGTGTTTGTAGTGCAGTGAAAACTGAGTTGGAGACAGGAGTCATGAGACACACATTACTTCTCATCCGTGACCTTGGCATAAAAAGTGAGAGTACGCATATGACGGATATTTGTGATGAAACCAGTCTGGGAGACATGAGCAATAACATGGAGGAGGAGGGTGATAAGTGTATTACAAAAGATGAGCTCTAAAACTTTGTACTTAAGTTTTTACAACAGTAGATTCAGAGGGCAAGCATGTGCCTTGACAAAGTAATAGGCAGAATTTCTGTTGTGAACTGGGGTTTGTCAGTTGGAAAGAAAAACTAGCAGGTGACTTGGTTACTGTAGGGGCATGACTGGAAGACAAGTGTGATCTTAGCTTTAAGAGATGCTTCTAGCACAGTTGAAAAGTGTTGGTGCCATTATATGCAGTGTTTTGCAATGCTTTGCACAATGAAAAAGGGGAACAAAGAAATGTGGGGGTTTGTTTGTTTTTAAAAAAAAAAAAAAGGCATCAGCAAGGAGGCGCTTCAGGCAGGCCTAAGAGATCATCAAGGGAGATGTGTTAAGGTGATGTGACGTGGCTTAATAATTTTAAGCAATGGGAACACATCCAGAGAATAAGCTCTGGGGTTGAGGAGGAGGAATTATTGAATCTGAAGGATGATTTGGGCTTTCAAGCCTCTGAGCAACTTTGCATCAGGTTCAGTGAGAAACCTGGCTGGGCTGAAGGTAAAGCTTGATGAACATAGGAAAGAAATTACTTAATGCCATTATGTGTTGTTTCAAGGTGTGTGAGGATCCAGGAGGTTCCTTCCAGTTCTGTGGTTTCTCTGCTATATGGCAAAATATTTGAATTAAAGTATTATATTTTTTAATTCATCTGTCTGGCCTGCAGAATACAGCATTTTAATAAATTGCTTTCTTTGTCAATATTTCCATGTGACTATGTAAGAGAAACACGATAAAATGTCTGAAGTCTAATGCTGCCAATACTAAAGTCTTTGGGCTTCCAGATGACAGCTTTCTAATTTAAGTATTGCATGCAATACAGGTGAATCCTATCTAAACCCTTGTCATGGCAGAGAAAGATGAAATTAATCGTGAAACTGATGGCTTATGTCATGGCTCAATTTAAATCTTACTTACCCAAACAGAATCAAGTTCAAAGCAGTGATTTTATTTTTTGAAGTTGTGATAAAGCTGTAAATAATTGAGTCAAGTCAGTTCAGCCATGAAACTTCAGTTCTTTTACTTGATTGGGATTTGTCTGAGACTTGTCCTGGGTGCTGCTACATTTTGAGAATGAGGAGATCCCTGTTATGCTAAGTGTAGTTCCTCGCAGCTTGCTGATGGGACTTGCTGCCGCCTTCCTCTGTGGTCCTGCTATGCTTTCCTCATTTGCTGCCTCCTGCTTTGTCTTACAGTACCTCCTTCCGTTCACTGGCAGGTTGCAGCCATCCCTTGCTGCTGCATCCCATGTAACATGTCTCCACCAGTCTTCTGTAGGCTCTTGATAGCACCAGATGAGTGATGCTTTTTACCTGGCTCCATACTCTTCAATTTGGCTTAACCAAAATTAGATGGGACATACTGCATACTCCAGTAGAACACATTAAGGAATAAAAATGAGTCCTCAGACAGACCTTGGCATTTTATTCTGCCTTCCCTCATCAGCAAAGCTCTTCATTACCTCCATTCCAGCAGACCTCAGTCTAAAGACCCAACACTGCTTCACTAGACAAAAGACATTTTGTGGTGCCAGGCTGACTAGCAGCATCCTGTGCAATGAGGTTTCTGCATCTACAACCTCCTTCTGGCAGCTTGGTATCAAGTGTACCTGGTACAACCTAGAGCTCACTGTGGATGCTCTGGAAATGATGCGCAGTATTTGGCCACCTTCCCTGTTAAGGCTGTGGATGGTCTTTAGTTGAGGACAGTGGGTTTTGTGCATGTATTGCAAGCAGACCGCTGTCTGTGTGCAGTTCTCAAATGGCACTTGGTTAAGAGTGCTGTATGGTCTGAATTTTCACTTTCTTAGTCGGTCCAGTTGGTCCGAATGAGTCAGAAATGAGGTAGAGACAGGGTCTCCTGGCTTGATGACTGCGAGGTGAGAACTCCTGATTCTGTGGATGCTCTGGAAATGATGCGCAGTATTTGGCCACCTTCCCTGTTAAGGCTGTGGATGGTCTTTAGTTGAGGACAGTGGGTTTTGTGCATGTATTGCAAGCAGACCGCTGTCTGTGTGCAGTTCTCAAATGGCACTTGGTTAAGAGTGCTGTATGGTCTGAATTTTCACTTTCTTAGTCGGTCCAGTTGGTCCGAATGAGTCAGAAATGAGGTAGAGACAGGGTCTCCTGGCTTGATGACTGCGAGGTGAGAACTCCTGATTTCTCCACGCTGGGGTTCTGGGGCTTAGACCTCTGCCTGTCTGTGCTGACCCAGCTTTAAAACAGGGCTGACACTTCTGTCAGCTGGTTGGCTCATATTCAGATCCTGAGATGCTGGTGATTTGTGTTGGTAGCTTTTCTTGTTTCTGCTTTGTAAAGAGAAGACCTCAGTATGGAAAACTTCCCTACGCTAATAACTAAAGACCCTAAATTCAACTGTTCTATTGCTACAGCTGTGAAAGAGAAGCATTGATCTCTCCTGTCCAAAAGCTTGAGCTGAGATCTGTTCCTGATGCTGAAAACACTTTCTCTTTTCTCCACAGGTTCAGTACTGTGGCTTGCTGTTTCGCCATGAGGGCTGGCCCCTGTGTATTCACGAGAAGATAGTAGTCCAGCTGGCTTCTATTGACTGGAAAATCTTGAAGCCTGGTGACTTCTACCTGCAGGTGGTCCCCTATCTCAAGAAGTCTCCACGAATTGTACTGAAATGTTTGGCAAAAGACAAGCATAACGTAGAGGAAGTTGTGATTCCAGAAGTTTCCTATACCTCTATTTTTACTCTGGAATGGTTGAGTACTATCAATGGAGAGCGGATGGGTATAGCACTGGAAAATTGTTTACTAACCACTGATGATAAAATATTTCGTGTCCCCTGGGATAAAGTGGTTAATCCTGAATTTATAAATAAACCAACAATAATTGAAAACAATATCATCTCTCCAGAAATAACAGAGGAACCTTCAATTTTGTGCCTCCCCATGGACCATGCTGAGTGCAGTTCACCAGACCTAGGATCTCAGTATCTACAGGAACAAAGTCCAAATCGAGATAACCTGGTTATTAGCAGCACAGCTCTGCAGTTGAGTGAAGCTCTTGTCAACGGTGTGTGTACAAGTCCTGTGCCTCAAGAGAACTTGAAAAGTGACCTTGAAGGGGAGTACGTTGAGCTGGCGGAAGTTTCACTGCCCAGGTTTGGGCCACAAACAGGCTCTTTAACCCAATCGCTAGCTTTAAGTTATCTAACTCAGCCCAGAACACGAGTGAATGCATCTAAAAGCAAGCACAGGTTTATTGTCATTCAAGACAGTACCTACTCCAAGAACTTAATTCAGTCAGCACTTATGCAGAAGGAGCACTGTCAAATCGACACTCTGAGGACTTCTTCCACAGAAGTTTTCAAAAATGTAATTCCATTGGAAAGCAACAAAACAATGGCACATGGAGAGCTGTCTCCAGAAAGTCAGCTGGTATCAGGTCGTCCTGGAAACATGGAGAATAGCTTTCCTGTGGCTGAGTCTCCTGCCTGCAGTGCAGAAGATTCATCTGCAGAGCAGGAGACCCGCAGCGAACACTCAATCGATTGGCAATATGCACTGTGCAGCTACAGCGACGTGTGTGCTGGTGATGGTGTCAACTGCAAAGCACAAATGCCTGGTGGCTCTGGAAATGTGGAAGGAGAAAGTGATGGTCTTAGTAGAAATCCTGGTGTTGAAACATCGGAGCAGAGCCCAGAAACAATCCTAGATGATGCTGCTGCTCCTGCTAAAGAGGAAGTGATATTGAGAGGACATGGAGAACCACTGACTAAGGGTCAAAATGAGGTGACACAGATGGATCCCTCTCCTGTGTCTGTCCTGGCACCTTCAGGACCACATTGCACACTGAAGGAAGGTTCTGATGTTTCTTGCCGGAGTGTCAGTGAAAGTGTTACGCCTGCCCAGGCTGCTACATTGCTTATCATGCCTGAGAGTTCAGATGTAGGTGTGGAGAGAGGCTCTCCTTCAGGGAACATGGCAGACGTAGGAGCAGTTGGTGCTTGCTGCAGTGATCAGGAAGCAAATCTTAGTTCTCCATTAAATCCTCCAGAACAGAACCAAGGAGAAGTAGATGAATTTGAGCTGGGAAGAAGGGACAGCCCTGAGGAAGTCAAAGAGATTGAACAAATATTGACTGTAAGTGAGAATCAGACTAGTCATAGTCACTGTTCTGTCAAGCCTCCTACAGATGAACTCTTGTCAGATGGTGAAGAGCAAGAGGTCTCCACATGTCAACATAGGAAAGCTGAAGAAACCACACTACTCCAAACTGCTCTGTCAGCAGAGGGTGATCAGATGGCAGAACAATTAAATAACGGTGACTCTTTGATGGGCCCTGATGCACAAGCAGAAGGCTCAAGTCAATTCAGAACCCAGAGGTCTGGAGAGAGGTGTGAAGAACCACAAAGATGGGCAGAAAACCAGGGCCACAGAAGTGAAGAGAACTCTGTGCTGAACCCAGAGCATGTTGCAGGACAGGACTTGCAGGGAGGGGAGGAGAACCAGGGAAGTTTTTCTTATGGGGAAAAGTCGAAGACTGTAGCTTTAAAAACACTGGAATCCATTGAAGAGGAGCTGGAGGTCGGAGCACTGTCCTCAGGACCCACTGAGGGGCATACAGAGCCCCCCACTCTGCACTCCCACCAAGAGGCAGCGTCTGGGGCATCATCTCCTAAAGGTACAGCAATTGGATGTTTGTGTGTTTATCTGTTTGATAACATAGATCGAAAGCAAAGTCCTAAAGAGGTACTGCTGACAAGTACATCTGCTGGGAGGCTTTGGGGTAATAGCACAAACTACAGGAAAGTGATTAAGTTGTCATTGTTGTGGCTTGAAATTAGTTTTCTCTTCACAGGTGGATTTATTGTAGGTATTTTGTTTAATAGTTCTTTGTAAATTTACATTGGTACAGAACAAAGTTCCAGTTCAAGAGACTTTTAATTTCAGTTAATCTGATTGCTGGTGACATCTACCCATTACATTCATCATCTGCACATTATGGATGCATGCAGTAGGAATGTGAGAAGAGAATGTCTAACTGTACAAGTCTCTCATAGTTGAAAATTTGCTTTAGCAAGATAGTTGTGGCAAGAGGAAGCAGCAGTGGATGCCGCAGTAAAATACTAGCTGTGTAACATGACCTGAAGATCAACAAATGTGTGCTGGTAACTGATGTAACAAGCAAACTGCAGAGTTGAGGGATTCCCCCCTTCTTCCCTCCCTTCCCCTCCGGCATGCTTTCTTCAGCTTGGCTATGTTTCAAGTAGGAGCTGTTTAACTTGAGTGGAAGAGCACAGAGAAATTAAGCATCTAACTTCACCTCAAATGATATGTTCAAGCAGGTATTGCCCAGACTTCTTGATGTCTGGGTTCCTGTGCTGGAGCTGTGCTCCTTCAGAAGGGATTGAACTGGCAATCCAGGTCTCTCTGCCTTTTGCAGCAGACTAGGCAGGCAGCATGTAACCACATGGACATGATGTTGGCTTTGCCTAGCTCTGCTTAGTCTGAAAAGCTGTAGCTAGATACGCAGATCACATAAAGAAGTGTGTGTGCGGCGGGGGTGGGTGAAACATGCCATTCCAGTTCAACAGCTCTCATTCACTGAGACCCCTGGCTAGGAAAATTACCCAGCTTGAAATATGAGAGTGAGGACTCTTGAAAGGGTTGGAGGTACAGACCCACATTGCTAAAGCCCAGTGCTGACCCTGTGGAGAAACAGATCGAGAGCTGGTCATCTTGGGATGAGCTGCCAGTGTAATGCTTGGCACTGGTCCTAAATTGTGTGGATAAGAGCCTATGTCACTGCTGCAGCACTACTCCATTTGGCTGCAAACACACCTACTTTCTCAAGTGCCCAAAAGTCACATTTTACCCGATGCCTTAGTGTGACCTGCTAATGGAGCTAAGGTGTCCATTGATTAAAATGAAATTTCCTTAACACCTGAACCAAAACATTTTAATTCCATAGTTAGGCAAGCCCACGGTTGCCAGGCATTTCTGATACTTTTGGAGTGACAAGCATTTCTCTTCTGTGAAATGGAGGGGTCAGCTCAAAAGTTTCTCTTTCTGAAGTGGGCATCTCTGAGCACTACCAACATGAGCAGAAAAAAAGAGGTCACCTTCTGCCTATCTGTAGCTCTTGGGGGATGTGTGCCAGTAAATAATCATGTGGTGGTTATCCATTCCCCAGACCAAGCTGAACCTGGCTTGACTTCATGTTTGCACAGGACCGGACCTCAGAAAACCTAGGCTGTGTTGAGTGCTGGGTGTACGCTTATGACTCTAGTGCCTGCTTGTTCGGTGTTCCCATCTCTTCTGTCTAAAATTAGCCAGGTCCGGCTTGTGTATGAGATAAGTGTGGTGTTCTCACTGTTCCACAGGACAAGTCTTGGCCACCGCTGCTGCGGATTTCAGCAATGACAGACACTTCTAGGGTATGTGTGGAGTTTGGTTTTAATGAAAGACAATTTAAATGTTTCTGGAGATTTGGCTGAAATGAGTGACATATTCATGGCCCAATTCTGATGATGTTAAACTTTGGCATTGCAGTTAAAAAAAACAAAAACAAAAAAACAAACAAATAACCTCCCCCCCCCAAAAACAAAACAAAACAAACAAACAAACCAAAAAAACCCCAACCAAACCTGTTATCTCAGAGTTTATAAAGCAAAAGAAACAACCTAAATCACCAGAAAACCCCCCAAAATGATGAACTAAACTCTTTAAGGCATAGGACAGCTCAAATATCTGTTAATGCCAGGAGTATTTCTTAAACACTATAACTGGAACTGTAATAACCTTAATCCATTAAATTACATTTGATTGCTTTGAGATCCAAACAAGCCATCCCCTTATCTAGCCCCATTAAACTGCCAGAGATATAATAATAAGACAATTCAGAGATGAAATTACAAAGTGAAGCAAATGTCCTACTCTCAATCCTACAAATGGATTTTTCTCTTCCAGCCTGTCAGTCTGTGGGCAAGTTAAATTCTCTGTAACTGTCTCTTGTTGGGGTCATTTTGCTACTATGATTGGAAACTGGGGGTATCTTGCCTAAACTATAAATAACAACAAAGCTTAAGCTTTACTGGGCCAATTCAGATCTACAGTTCATACCTCGATAGTAGTGGGCAGACACACAATTTGCTCTGTGAGGTGGAGGAGCTTTCTTGTTATGGTGGACATTGTAGACTCTATCAAAATACACATTCAGAACTGGGGCATCTGAGTTTGCCGTGTCTGCAGATTTTTCCTTGTCCCTTAACTCTCTCCCCTTCCTTCCACTCTCAGTCACAAACTGAGCTTATTTTCTGCACAAATATGATCTAACTTAGAAAGATTTTGAGTCAAATGTGAGCTATTCTGAGTTGGTGGCTTAAAATTTGCACTGGTTCCATTCACAGAAAATCTGACTGCTGTTTTTCCCTAATGACTAACTTTAAGTGAAAGTGAATTTTGAAACTTTGCAGCTCTGGAAAGAATTCCTATATTTTGGGGGTGGAAAATATCTTAATAGTCAAGAAATTGGCTGAAAAGCCACACTGGGGCATATTCAGCAGCACCTGTTAGGGCGTTCTGTTCCTGCTCCCTGTTAATACGTGATGTTAGCATAGATGATACTGGTGCTGGGGCAGTTTGCAGGAAAAATGCTAATGTCTCTCTGAAATGCACACAAGCAAATCCTCTTCTACCACTTCCTTAACCTCGGGGAAAGGTGGAACCTGCAAACATGGCAAATTCAGATGTCCCAGTTCTCAATTTGCTTTTTGATGTAATCCTCCACGTTCTACAATTTCCGCTTTAGTAAGTGCCTCCGCCCCAGATTGCGAATAGCAAACAGTGTGCTTAGGCCTGTTCAGAGAGAGGTGGGGTCTGCAGATCTGAACTGAGCCCGAGAAGGGAGGAGGTTTGTTTGGGCAAGATGTACATAGTCTGGAGGCTGCATGAGTCCAGTGAGGTTTCCCTGGGGCTGAAAAGCCCTCGTACCAGGACCGTGTCTGGTGGGCTGAGCAAAATGCTTCTCTCTTCTAGCTTTTGAGAGCTGCTACCCTATTCCTAAGAGATATCCAAGGCAGGGCTGCTATGTACATTTATGTCTTTCTCTTGCCCTGGTATGGTTCCTTCAATATAGCTATGTTCCCTTGTCTTCTTTAAATGCCACCTTTTAGTCCTCTTTGCAGGCTTTCTTCATTTAATGCAGATCCATTTACTACAAACTGTGTGGTTCTGCTTATTGCCAGGCCTTACGCCTCCTTGAGAAGATGATTCTATGATTCTCTGTTCTCCTAGAAAGTCTATCAGCCCTTAATGTGAAACCTTTGGGGCACAACTTACATGACTTTGTGATCTTCATGATACCCCATCTATGGGAGGTCAGTGCCCCTCTAAAATGCTGCTTCAGGAAGATCTAGCAGCATTGTCCAAAGTGAATGACCTCTTGCATCACTGGAAAGTGGAGGCTGAGGTAGTACTAGGAACAGAACTGAGCTCTCGTGCATCCCAGAACCGTGCAGAGCCCTGAAGCCATCGCAGCAGCTTACGTGGTCAAATGCAGCAGATGCCAAGCTGGGTCCCAGGGATGCTGCCTCAAGAGTGGTGTTACCAAAGAGTAATGAGCAGCTACTCCATCATGGCCTCGATGGTGCAGAGCTCTGGAGCCCCTCCTAGTTTCCCCTCACTGTTGGATAATTTTGCGCAGTGAGCCATGCTGCTTAGGGCACTTCTCTCACCCACTTTAGCAATTTTGAAAGCAGTTTGGGCTGAGCCTCAACCTGTAAATCTCCTTCACTGCTAAAACTGGTATTGAAAGCCACTTCAAGGACTGCTTTGTTCCTGGTCCTGCTCTTTAATGAAGTATTGGAATCTGTTAGTAAATAAACTGAGTCAAGTGTCAGCATTGTTGATGCAGCAGGAAGGTAGGATGGTTGAAGTCAATTTTAAATAGCAATTAAAATGTCTGACTTCATAGCAAGCAAATAAATACTCCACTCTTATTTTCCTAAAGAGAGGTTGATTTTTTGTTAGTAGATATTGAAGTATTAGGATTTGCAGCAAAGTATAGCATTTTCTTTAGTATATCTTTCTGCCAAACAGTGGGATAGCCTAGCTGTGTACATAAGATGCTAAAGATGTATTGTTAAAGATGTATTGCTGGCTTCTAATTCTTACAGTGTTGGGAAATGGGGAATAATACTTCTTACACAGTAGGTATATTTCTTTTTTCTTCTCTCCAGCTACTTTTACATGAAAATTGAAACTTGATAAAACTAGCATTAGCTTCCATGTAGTAGCTAATATATTTAATTTTAGAATTAACTGATTCTGATAATTTGTATTTTAGAGCTGAGGTGTCGGGCAAAGGAAGCATTTTCTCCAGTTCTTAAACAGAGCTGATTGTTCCTGTTTTTCAGGGTTTTAAAATAGGTTTCTGACTTTCACATTAACTGTTAATTAAAAAAGTCTGGACGAGCAGAACAAGGTCTCTTTTGGCTAATTTCCCGCTGATTTGTCAACCTCAAGTTGACTTCATATTTTCAGGAACTAACCTGAAAGTGGTGTTGGGGGAGTAATTCAGCTCTGATGGAGCAGCTCTCCCTGTCAGAAGCTGGTTTATCACTTCAGCATGCTCAAGCTGCTGGAGTTTAGCCAGGGACTTGCACCATGCCAGACTTTCAGGCTGTGAGCAGACATGTACTGCGTGATATGTTACCTTTAAAAATGACTTTGACTACAGTAATCCTGATCTGAATTGAGGTTTTGTAACTTGCAAACTTCACAATAAATTCGTTTATTTTTTTAGAATTACAGTAGTATTAATGTTATAACCAGTTTTGGAACATGCATGCTACTGGCACGAGGACTGGAGGAGCTGTAGAGTGCTGGGGCTGGGGGCACATCCCTCCGCAGTCTGAGACTTACCTGGGACCTTTTGGGTGGAGCTCTGCTCTAGCTTCTGACTGCTGCTTGTCTTACAGGGATGGTGTCAGAAGGGGCAGAGATGAGGAAAGAAGCAGCTGGCACAGATATGTTGAAACCAGTGAGTAAAGTCAGTGCCCTGGAGGAAACCTCAACAGCTATAACTCCCCCAGCATCCCCAGCTTCTGGGACTGCCTGGGGTGGTCGGTCTGCACCTATCATAGTCAAGGATGTGAACCCAGAAGTGCTCAGGAGTGGAGTTGCCTGCCTGCCTGGTGAGTAGCTGAGCCAGAATGTGTCTGGGAAGCATGATTTTTAGGAGGGCAAGGGAGATGAGCCTCTGTTTGCAGCACTGCAGACTGGTACCAATTCCATTTCTTTCACCCCAAACCTCTCCAGCAGCAACACTTCTTGAATCCTCTAAAGCTTCTGGATGGGAAGGACAGGAAGTAGAACTTCCCTCTCATGAAAGTAATGTTAACTTGCTCCCAGGAGTCTCAAAATGTTAACCAAGCACGTATGAGTCAGAAATGCCAAATCTGTGGGCTCATACCAGTAGTTCAAAAAGAGAAGGGTGAGGGTGCAGCTAATGATGGGCTGGTGGGCCTGACATCAGACCTGGTCAAAACAGTCAGAACTTGGTTCACTTGGTAGATAATTAAAGGATAGGAGTGTAGAAGATGCTATTTGACAGTGCTCTTGTAAAACCAGTTTTATTCTTGGTAATTAGAAGTTTGGTTGATTAAATGTAGCTGCCTAGATATAATAGATTTTTAGAAAACATTTGATTTTATGACACATAGTGTTGAAAGGAATATCCCAGTGAAGTGTGGATGAGCAACATGTGGGATGAATGATAGCGTAGCTAAAAAAAATATCAGAAAACTATGACAAAACTATCAAGGGAGAACTTCCCAGAATTGTTCTGCCGACATCAGTTGTAGGTCAAATGTTATTCAGTGTTTGCATCTGATATGGTGGCAAGTATCAAATTGCTGCAGATAAAACTTCTGCATGGGACAAATATTGGCAGAATGGTAAACAAAGCTAAGGCTGTCGGACAGAGCAGGCAGGATCACTTGGTGTGCAGGGCCCACACAAGAGGTCTTTGTGTTTAACCAAATATGAAGTAAAGCAGAGGAAGTGAGATCTACCTCTCCAGCGTGAAACAGCCGTTTGGCAGTGTCTGCGTAAGCAGCCCCTGTGGACTTTCTTCCTTCCACGGCCAGTGAGAGGGGTTGTCCAGTGCAGGGCAGGAAGATAGCTACATTCGATCAGCTCAGGTGCCACGTATGAGTTGAAAATTGGCCAGAGAGCAGAGAAGAGGTCAGGCAGACCTGTGCAGCGTGGAGAAACTGGGAAGGAGAGCAGAAAGGCAGCACAGTGATTTCCCACTCAGTGCTGGGGCTGCAAGACCAATTTTGACCTCAGATGTGTAAAGGAGAGGGGATGACTAGCCAGGTTAAGAAAGTGATTTTTTTACCTCTGTGTACCTGTTGGTGATGCCTCTCAAATAGTTTGGGCTGTTCTGATGCCTTTGTTTTAAAAGGAAATGGTGAATATTGGAGGTGGTGCAGAAAAGGGTGATAGCCCTTTCTTGTAACTGAATTGGACGTCACCTGGCAAGAGACTGGATGGTTGTTTATCTTGTAAGATGATTGAGAATGAAGTGAAAACACCTTTGTGCAGAGAAGGAGGAAAGGGCAGTAAGACTTCCAGTCTTCTGGAAAAAGGTGAAATGAGAAACCAAGTGCCGGGCAGAGTTATGGTACATTCAAACATACTTTGCATTGGTAGGTAAACTGTTAACAACGAATTCCAAAGGAGGATTTCTAATCTTCTGATCTGCTGATCAGGTTGGATGTTTTAGGGTGTGTACAACAGCTAAAAAAATTACAGGGTTTGAGAGGGGGTCTTTGAGAAGCTCATAGTCCATGCTATTGTAGAAGCCTGACTGTGTGATCTAATGCTCTAGTTGTTTCCTCTGTCACAGATTCCTATCATAATCTATCATAATGTACAACTGTTAAATGAGGCAAATGCATTTGAATATGGGATGAAGGGATATGCCCTTGAAATGCGTTGAAGAAACAAGGTTTGGGTTTGATACCACTTCCAAGGGAGTTTTCATCTAAGGGAAGAATCACATTTTCTGTAGAAGCAGTATCGGATTTGACTGACTTCTCTCACATGTCTCCTTTTGGATTTCAGTGGGCAGTCCTCACACCTGAGGGAATGCACTCAACACTCAGTTAAATGCTTTATGTTAGACATTGGTAATGATATAATAATTACATTACTAGAAAGGATAACTTTTATAGTGAATAAGAGCTAATTAATAAACTAGTAGCTGATGGACTTAGGAAGGAATTTTCCTTTCAGGAGAGTTTCAATTCTGCATTCTGCTCTTCTATCATCTGATTATGCTACTATTGGAGATCTAGCCCTGGTGGCTGTGGTTGCTTTTTTGACCTGGTCAGGCAATTCCCAGGCTCCTATATGGAATTTCAAGGTTTAATCAAGTTCTGGTAATGCCCAGCCTCCCTAATGGACAAAAGATGTTGCTTCAGAGTAAGAAAGTTTTTAATGAGCCTGGTTATTGAGCCATTTTTCCAGTAACTGAGTGTTTTGCCTTTTTTTTATTTTCTGATGATCCCCTTAGCTTATGAAACAAGGTATATTAATAAGCTTTTTCTAGTTTCTCTCCAGCTCTTTGATTTTACAGTGTCCAAAATACAATATTTCAGGAGTAATAAAACTACTCCTGAATCACACAGATGATGAAAGATTTTGTCCCTGCTGTTAGCAGAAGAAAGCCCGTATCACAGTTCTGGTCCCTGGGAGGGAGAAAGCCCTGCTTCTAAATGACACCCATCTGTGTCTGTGGCCCTCACTCAAGTCATGTCCTAGTGACAGATTGAGATCACACCAGGGCAGTTTTCTGTGCTTGGGGCTGTCCATCTGTATCTGTTTTACCTGTCAACTCACATGCTTGTCCCTGAGATGGGGAGAGAGGTGGTCCAGGACAGTGTCTCCTGTGGTAGCAATAAAGTTCAGGAGAGAGACATAGCTTTCTCCGAGCCTCTGGTTTTGTCTTGTGCTTGGGATTTTCTGTGTCATCGTCCGTCCGTCCCCCCCCGCCCCCCCAGTTTGTATGACAGGAAATGGCTCCTGTTCTTGTGAATTACTTTTCACACAATAGAGGTGTAGTCCCTACTGTTCTCCAAATCACTTACCTTCCTGGTGACATTCGTGAGTGCAGGCGCTGGTCACTTGAGCAGCCTCTCACTCCACAGGTACTGCCTACTTTTGAATGGCAGCTCTAGGTCTCTGAAGTGGTGTGTCCACCTGCTCTTTACCTCTCCTTTGCATCTGGAGAAGAGGCTGGACATAATTCCAGAAATGGCACTGGTATGTCCTTGTCTTCATAGTTCTTGGTGTGCATTGTGGCTAAAGCCCAAAGCCAGACTATCATTTAGTTTTGGGAGCTCATAGAGCAGGCTTGGTTCCTGTGATAAGCTGTGTCTTTAGGCTTTTGGAAAGTGTGGGGCAGAGAACCGTTGTCATGGCTAACTGAAGCAGAGGGGTTTCTCCTTCCTCAACATATCACAACTCAGCTGTGTTGCTCATACTGTGCCTTATCTATTCCCTAGGCACTGAGCTAGCCCTGAAACTAATGAAAGCCTGGCACCGACTCTGCCCTTGTCAGAGCTGCAGGCAGGTGAGAGTGTGCTCCTGGGCTGTCAGCTCTGCAGCCTCTGAGGAGGAGCTCCAGGCTTTGCTCCTGGGAGGAGGTGTCTGGTTAAGAGCTAGGCTCAGCCTGCAGTGTGTGTGCCCAGTCTGATTAGGTAGCGCATTTTGTTCTGCAAACCTGTCTGTGTTGTCTCGTCTGACAGCAGTGTGAATATTGTAACATAAGTGAAGGTGAGATTATTTATCCTGAGTTTGAGATTCTTGCTTTTCTCACAGGTTGGGTTATCATTAGCCAACTTCAGCCATATTTTATAAAGAATGTATGTTTGGGTAGAAGAGTGCCGTCCAAATTTAACACTACCATAAGAGAAGGACAAGCAGAGCTCAGCTGCTTCACTCTGGGGCAGCATTTGGGTACTTTGGAAGTGTGTTTATAGCCTACTGCAATCTGCAACATACACTATATCAAGTTCTGGGGAGCATTTCCAGGAAGGTGATGGGGTAGTAGTAGAGAAATATGAGGCATACATGCCTGGAACCAGGCTCTGACTTCTTGTGTGACTTTTTGCCCCCTCTTTTTACAGGTACCAGAGATAAATCAGGACGTGCAGTGGCCATAATAACAACAAGGAACACAGCCTGGTTAAACCCCCACTGCAATACCACTGAGCTTGTACGCCTTCTTCTGTACTTGCATAGCATCCCAAGGTTTGTGACACTCTTGGGCTGACAGTGTGGACAGCTGCTGCTGTGTCTGCTTTGCCTTTTGCGGGAGTGGAAGCTGAAGCAGTGAGTGGAATGGGTTGACTTTATTGGCCTAGGAACCTGGTCCAGACAGTCCCAAGACTGTACAGGTGGGGATATCCTGCTAGGGTGAACTGACTGGTGCTCAGTAAGCACTTTGGCTATTCTGTATGTGCCCTGTGCACACGGTGTGATAGAATTAGGCATGTACTGAATGTTTTCATGCATTGCCATGAATCCAAGCCATTCTTGTTATCCTTCATTAGCTCAGAAAATGGGATTTGGGAGCTATGATGGGGCAGTCATGCAGCAGCTCCATGATAGTCTTGTAACATGACATGTTTAAGGCCAGGCCTCCAAGCTGAGAGGGAGAGAGGATCTGCAAGGGTTGAGAAAATCTGCCTTGATGTCTGGCTGACAATTGTTTTTGGAGTCTGCAGTCTGGAGTTTGCTGCAGCTACTCTTCCTTTCACTATGACAGACTCCCCGCCCCAGCTCATCTCAGGCTCTACTGAGACTTAGTCTCACTTTTAGATGATTAAAGTAATAAGAGGTAAAGCTAACACTCAGTTAGTGATTTTTTTTTTTTTTTTTTTTTTTTTTTAAAGCCTTTAAACCATTGATAAAGGGAACAGGCTTAACCCATGAGAAAGCTTCTGCTCCTCATGCTTTGTTTCTTATGCTTCTCCCTTCAAATCTGATTCTGGGAAAGATAGGCTTTGGGTCTGATCTAGAATGGCTCTTCTTGTGAAGCAGTGTGGCTAAGGCCAAGCTTGTCGCTGAACACAATTAGGAAGGACTGGTTTTCCTGTGTGGATTACCCAGAGTGGGTATCAGCACTTTTGCTATCAGTGAGATGTATCCTAGGAATTGGAGAAATGGGAAGTTCAGGTGGAAATAGCAAAGGTAAAAACTAAGCAATCCAGGTGGTGGTTTTGATGTATATATTTTGATTAGGAGAAAGTGGCCAGTTAGTTCCCTGTCCTTACAGAGCCATAATGTACTGGTTTTTTTCCACCCTGTCATGACTACGGGTTCTGTTTCCATAGTCTTGGTGATTTTTCAGTGCTGACAAGCGTGACCTCTTTTTCTCTGTCCTTGCAGACCAGAATGTCAGGCTCTGGGTCTAACTGTTCTTGTGGATGCTCGTCGCTGTTCACCGGTTCCTGCACTCTTCAAGGCGTTCAGCATGTTGCAGGTGAGCTTTGAGCTTGGGCAAAGGAACACTAGCTGGCTTGCTGTCTTGGTTGGATGTTACATCTCCATCTGCTGCTTGTGTCTCCATCTGCCACCTGGTTTTCAGTTGGCTTTGGGAGGTGGAGTTATGCACCCAGACCTGTTTTAGGAGGATGACCTGGACTTGCCAGACTGTAGAGAAAGCAAAAAACCTAAGCAAGTCTGAGTTAGGGGCAAACACCCCTCCCCACTCCTCCAAATTTGATTCTGTCTCTGTGCCGAGAACAGCCTGTACCCAAGTCTAAACAGTCATGAATTATCTGCTTGGATATGTTGTCCCCTGCATGGAGAGGCTGTGTGAAATATGCAGGGATTTTTGCCCACCACAGAGAAGGGAGGAAGAGAGGCCTCTGCCTGCTGTGGAGGGAGGGGAAGGACACTGCTTGTCATGCCAGGTGGAAGAGCACATGCAGCTGTTTATGTGGCTGTCAGTGAATGGTTGGAATCAGACATGCTGTAACTCTATATTGCTTCAGGTCAAAGGCTTTCATATCAGTCACTTGGAAAGCAAGTTGCCTCTGCTCCCAGATAGAAGCTATCAGCTGCTGTTAGCAAGCCAAGGAGGTGCTGGGTTGTAGCTATGACTAATCTTGTTTAAGCAGGTGTTCCTTTTAAATCAGAGCTTAGGTCTCTTAGGACTCAAACTCTGCAAACTGGAACAGGGCAATGTTTTAATGAGGCTGGTGTCTCTGTGGTTTATGTGCTTCAGTGCCACATCTGAGAGTTGGGGCTGAGTCAGAGGTCTGTCCTCCTGCTTCCTGGGCTGGGTGGAGCTGTGAGCTCTATCAGTGTGCTCATTCTCTGTGGTGAAAGGAGCAATCTGGTACCCTGCTCAGTTCTGCAGAGGTAACAAGCAAGTTATCTTCTCTTTTATGCTGTGCCCACATGGCAGTAGGCTTTCTAAAGCTTTTGAGCATTTTGTTGCCAGTGGTTGCATGGTTGTGTTTTAGTGGGGTGATTTGGAAATCAGCAACACGTTGAGACACAATGTGCTTTTTGGGCCCCCAGGCTCATACAAGCATGGCAGGAATAAAGCCATTCTAACCTTAAGTTTCCTACCCTCTGGAAAAGGTGGGAGGGAAGCTTTTTGCAGTGCCTCTGTAATATCCTGCTGTGATGGCTGTTTGGCTCCAAGCACCTCGTTATCAGGGTGGAGCAACAGTTAGTTAACAGGGATTAATGTACTGCAAGAGAGATTGCTGGAGCTGAGTGTGTGCTCCAGGTAACAGTGACCGACAGAGGCTGATTACTCTGCTTGTGGTTTTTTGGTCCTTACCCTGACTGTTCTGCAGACTCTGTAAACAAGACCTGTTCAGCTAGCTCATCATCTGGTTATGGCACAGGAATAATCCCCTGGCTCTTTTGAGCCTTTTGGAGATGCTTAGCAACTACCTCTGTGATCCCATGGCAGTACTCTCATCTGCTTTGAAACAAGGATAGAGAAATACAGAAAACTGACCATAACTACAGTGAGGCAAGCTAGGCTTTCTAGGGCATAGCAAGGTTTGCTGGCCAGTGGATACAGAAGCAGACTGTACATTGTGCCTGTAAGGTCACAAAACGGATCATCTCCTTGAGGTCCTTTCTGAAATCCCTGACGCATCTCTCCGTGTCTCTTGTCTCTGGCAGACTGTCTCTGGAGCTCATTTCTCTGCTATTCGGCTCTTCACTTCAACAGGATTTTATTTACATGGCTTTTGTGAAGACTACTATGATAGCGTGGGTGGAATCTGTTAAATGTTGAGATCCAGTGTTGCTTGTTCAATTTTAAAGGGACGTTTTCCTCTTGAGCAGTGAGGAGCACTGCTTCACAGTGGGTAAGCACAGGTAGGATGACCTAATGTGGAGTCCCTTCCTGCTGCAGTGCTCAGATCTGTTAACCCTAGAGAACCTCCCTGGGGAGGGAAGACACTGATCCCACAGGTTTCTGGGTCAAGATCTGTCAGTCTGAGGAAATACTTACTCCACTCTTCCATCTTTCTGGAATAAATGCGTGAACAGACTCTTTAAGTGCTGATAGACAACTTTTGGTGCTTGCAGGTAGCTTTCCCTACAGCACTGGGAGACCGTCAGTTGCTCTATCTAGAGTCACCTGGTAAAATGGTGAAAGCTTCTCATCCTCTCTGCCTTCAGGGTGTGGGGTGTTGTTCTGCAAGACTTTCTTCCCCCTTCCTTCTTAGAATATGGGTGGCTGGGAAATCCTTCTGTCCCAGCAGACAGCACTGGGAGCAGGGGCAGAATAAAGCACTGCAGCAGAGCTAACTCAGGAAGGAGCAAGGAGGAACTCTTGGCAGCTCTGTACGGTGGTGAAGGGAAATGTGCAGTGCGTATGTGCTACAAGAATAGATCATGCTTGTTCCTGTGGGAAGCTGCATAATGATGCTTTGGAGCAAGGATTTTTGCGGAAGTAAATGCTGCTGTGATGTTTGGTCACAGATTGTCACCAGTAAGCTGTGTGCTAGGGCACCTGTTCAGAGGAACTCTGCTGCTCAGTAGTGCTGGGCCAATCCCTTGGTCAGTGAGCAGGCAGCACATGGACAGTGGAATGTGTGCACTGGCCTTCAGTGAACAGATATCTGTGGGATTTCCCTCTGCCTGAGTCTTTATAGAGTGAGATTCTTTTGAATTTTGCATATCAGTGCGAACACTTAATCCTGTAATCTGCTGCATCTGTGTGTTGGATTGGGAAGGGAAGAGTCTGTTTATGAAGACAGAGATACAGTAGCAGTTCAAAGCAGAAAGCTTCTGTGCAAACCTTTCTGTTCAAGGTGTATGTTTACATGCCCTGTCACTGCAGAAGTACAGAGGACCTTGGTCTGATGTTAAAGACCAGGGACCTCCTACCACTCCATTAGAAGTGGTCACTTTGAGATTGAACATGGTATTTGGGGACTGTCCCGTCTGCACAGGCATTCCTGTCAGCCTGTGCTTCAAACCGTGCCAGTGATGTTAAGTGTGGCCATGGGCTTCCGTTTGGGTCAGGAAACCAGAAGACTGTTTGAAACTTCAGCTGAGAAAGATGGAAGAAAATCCCTAATTCTCTTTTTAAAGAATAATAATAAAGGGATGGGTATTTAGCCTGGTGCTTTCTGAGTTTCTGTTGATACCTCTCCATTCTACGCTGTCCACACTGTGCCTGTTTTGGGAGGTGAGTTCACTTACATGTGTGGGACTCTCTTTGCTTCCAGATAGCTGGTTTTGTTAGCAAAGGTGATAAGAGATTGTGTGGAAAGCTGCAGGGAAAGCTTCCTCAAGTAGCATCTTGCTGCTTCCAGCTCCGCCTGTCTCCTGGGGCGCTCCTGTAAACTGTTATAGTCCACTTGGATTGCTCCATCAGTGCTGGATGAGACTGACTTATCTTCAGCTGTTTAAAGGGAAAAATATGGTGAAAAAGACTTGATTTCTTTAGAAATATGACTACTTCTTGGATTGGAAAACGCTGAACTTCTCTCCTGACAGCTTTATTTGTGAATGGTTTTTCAGTCTCTTTTCAGCAGTAACAAACAAGCAAGCGAGTGTTTTGTCTGTTGTTGTAACTTCATGTTACACGATCACTACCTTTTATCCCTCACTCAGATTGCACATCTCATGACCGTTGGAGTAGAAGAGGGGTTGTGAAAGAATTTTAGTGCCATGAGCTGTCTTGAAACTGTGGCTAATCTTCATCCTTCGGTACTTTCTGGCAGACAAATTCAGAGCTACTGATACAGCTGTAATATCTCCCCATCCTCTCTTAAGATGAGCTTTAGTATTTACCTAATACAGCCTAATTATGCAATAAATTGTTTTTGGCCTCTTGATCAGTGCTCAAATAACAGTGAAAGTGTTAATAATTTGGTTTGGAGAAAGGGATTTGAGACGGCTGAGAAACCTCTCACTTTTTTGGAAGGTGTTTCAATTGGATTTTTTCCTGCCAGTTCAAAAGGATCCTGTTTTAAGGACTGGATGAGACAAAGGTCTTTTCTGCTCTGGAATCTCTGCTGCTGCTTTCACTTGCAGAATTGTGTCTCCTTGTGTTGGCATTGTTTCTTAATTGCTGTAGTGGGCCCAGGTGGCTCAGTCTCTGCTGGTTCACTTGCCTCTCTACTCTGGCTCTGCTATTCATGTTTGATATTTAACCTTAAACACTGCCGGAGCCATTTATTTAAATAGGGTTCCCTTGTTGTCGTGGCTTGCTGTGTGGCAGGTTCCTTGCAGCTCGAGCAATATGGGAAGGGATTTGTTGCTTCACGGTTTCCAAGATATTTGCAGAGGCAAAGACCATCTAGGAGACATCTAGATGGGATGACTCTTATTTAACATGTGGAATGATGGCTCAAATGACTGTTCTCCTTGCTATCCAGATCCAGGCATCAGGTATTACTAAATACAATCACGGGCCCTGTCTCCGTGATCTGGATCTTTCTACTACATTTCCCTCTTCCTGCTGTCGCACTCTGTGCCTGTTTCTAACTTCCCCGTAGAGTGCTTCTATAATTGGAGAGCTGCTCCTGGATCACAGAGTTTGAATTACAGCTGCCAGACGTCCCTTGTATTTGGAATTTCTGTTGGTTTAACAGTAGCAACAGGACACAAGTCCTTGATTGTGAGTTGGCAGTAAGTAAAGACAAGATGACATTTTTGGCACTGTGGGGAAAGAAAGTTACCAAGAAAAAACTTGGATATTGAATATGGTTCTTCCCCCCCGCTCCCTTGCCACATTGCCCTGTGTAGAAGGCAGAGGTTTTTTTAGTACAGCCAAGACCTGGCCTCTTTCATTGTTTCCTTAAATACTGCAGGGCTAGTTGATCTGAAGTGAACTACCTTAAGGGTGTAGCCTTGGTGCTCTGTAGAATGGCCTTCCCTATACCTATACCTAAGCCTTCTGGGCTTCGTAAATGCCTTTGAAGGGTAAATTGCAATCTCTTGTGGAAACCTGGTGTGGTACATTCTCCTTAGCATCCCAGACAGATAGGTAATGGATTTGCGCTCTGTTCTGTTGTAGGACATGGATCCTCATTGTATTCATGGAGTACTGCTTCTGGTTGAAAGAGATGTGACTTTTCGGATGGAGAAGCCACCAGCAGGACAGGTAATGGAACCGTTCATCTAGGGGTTGCTGGGAAGCTCTTGATATCCTCTACTTAACTCTCTGAACAGTGAGTTCTCTGTCCGGTGTTTATTCTCACATGAAATCTCTGTAGTTGTTCACTGTATTTTATGGTTGTGGTATCTTACGGTTGTGGTATTTATAGGGTTGTAAAGTTTATATGAGCTGAACGTATCTCTGTTCTGTTGTGTTTATTGCCAAATCCATTGGTGACATTTACGCCTTAATTATGTCAGTGTGCTGGGGCCCTCAAGACACAGGGGTTTTGTTGGGAACATGAGTAGCTGTATGGAGGAGCTCTGCCCAATTAACAGTAACAGAGATGCTTTTCACGCTCTCCTGTTAACAAGGGGGGAAGTCCTTGGTCAGGAAGAGATCACATTGGGCTAAATCCTGTAACTCCATCCTTCGAAGGTACTTGTTGCCTTCTTGGATTTTGCATATCTTATGTTTCCTCTCTCATAGCTGCTGCTGTCAGTGGCTAAGACTTCTGTAAGAGGGGGAAGAGGAGATGTGCATGTGTGAGAGGTTCCCTTTGCAGCTGAAATGTCTGGAAAGACTAACAGGAGGTGCTAATGGAGGAGGGAAAATCATCACAACATCACTGAACACCACCACTAGAAGTAAATCTGCCTTGGTATTCCATACCTGTGTAAGAAATGTAGGGTCTCAGCCACTCTTTGTCTGTGGTGCTCTATTCACTAATAGAACATCAGACTGCATCTTGGTCATATCTCTCTGCTCTAAGACTGTTACAAGCTACAAGAGTGGACTGAAATTCTGTGCCTGTTGAAACCCCGTAGACTTCGGAGTAGGCCAGGACCTCCCTTTTGGCTCCTGTGGATGAAGATACTGTGAATAGCATCAGTTTTGCTCTGTGTGTGGTGTGCTGCCCTGAAAGGTTAAAGAATAGCAAATGCTATTAGTCCATTTCCTCATTGCCCCCATGTGGAAGAATTTGAAGCGAGAAACGGGGCTGCAGGCATGTGCATGCAAGCAGAGCTACCGAAGACATTAAACAGATTGAACAAATCCAAAACGTGTAGGAGGGAACAGAGCAAAGGCTAATAAAGACACAGGCATGCAGGAGGAATTGGAAGCATTATCACTATTTTGTAAGGAGGTGGAAACTTCACCGGGGGGGGGGGTTCAATGTCTGCACCTGAGTTCTGGTGTCTGGGCTGGCTTCCATGTACCTGCAGGAGCACTTGTCTGCTTCTCTGGTGAGTATAAAAATGCTCTGAGGTCCTACAGGACTCACAGAAGGCAAGCTATCTGTGCCAAGATCCAGGAAACACTTGGAGCAAACAGCTGCTGTGATGAGTGAAGAGTTGAGGGTAGGGCAGAGGCTGCTCTGTTAGACTGTTTTTCCAGGAATTCAGATAGGGAAGCTGGGGGCTGGATTTAACCTCTCAGACTCTCAAAACAAATGCAAATAGCAGCACAACATATATAGCACAACAATATGTGGGAACATATGAGGGAGTTGCTCGCTTATGCTAGGAGGGACTGGCTCTGGAGAAGGCTGGCTGCTGCCAGACTTCCATCACAGATGTTCTGCTTGGTGAAACAGCGTGTTGTGGCCTGCATTCCCTCAAGGTTTGCCTACTAAGCTGTACAGCAAGCTGCTCTAAGATTGAATTGATTTTCCCCCCCCTCCTTCATACTGTAGTTATACTGCAGATTTATGCTGTGTGCCTTGTTTCTACGCAAGGTAGGTAAAGAAATAAAGTATGCTGTCTGTTGTTAACCTTCCCCTCCTCCTCCAACACTCATACCCTAATGCAAATGTGCTTTTATTTCTTCTATTCCGGTGCAGTTTGAACTTCTCACCTCCATGAAATCCCTCCATAAGCACATAGACAGCTCGCAGCTGCCTCTAGAACTGGATGGGACCTTCCCTTACTGCCACCGGGACTGGTTAAGCTTCCGCATCGTGAGTAGGATTGTTGTTTTTTGGTATCTGAGAAAAGAAATGGCATGGTAATGGAGTTGAAGCAAGAGGAGCTTGTCAACAGCTGAACCTACAAGCAGTAAAAGACGATGGTTCCTGTAATAGCTATGTGTGCAAATGAATCTCTGTTACCAAAAGAATACTAATACTGTCTTCATAAAATGGATGCACACTGTGATCTGTTGGCATGACTGCAGGAACTACATCTTTAGTTTTTAACTCATCTGCTTGAACTGCATTAATTCATATTTGACCATATTTTGAAGGGAAGGAAGAAACAGAATCCTGTTTCATTGTGATAGACAGTGGCACTTCTCTTCAGTTATACTCTGAGGCTTAAGGGCAGAGACTTTCTTGTGCTAATCTCAGGGGAAGGTGTTAGTATCACATTGCCTTTGAACTAACAATCAAGAACTCAAGCATAACAAAAATAGTTAGATCCTGTTGGTTTTGGAGCAAGTTCCCCAGACCAGGCTAAGAGCTCCGTAGTAAAAACTGCAATCCTGGCAGGAGTGAAACTCGGAAGTTCCTGATAATCAGTTCAGATCCTCCTAGGAACATCTTTTTCCTCTTTAGATATAATTCATGTACTTACCAAAGTTGTTATCAAATTTAAACCCTTTAGAAAGCATCTAAACTAAAAATATTGTGAAGTTTCAGCCCAGGGGAGCATTGTATTCCTCTTTGAGAGCTGGCCATGTGAGGCGAAGAAACAGAAGCAGCATGCAGATTCCATTCAGTGAGTCTTAGGACCAAGATAACAGTAGGAGGCAGTACCAGCAATCCATTCCTTCTCCCTGTTGTTTGAATGCTTTGAGTATGCCTCAGTACTGTGATCCTGTTTGACCTTTGCGCTCTTCTCCAGAAGAGTCGTGAATCAAGAGATCTACAGTGAACGGTACCCAGGTGTGGATTTAGAGCTAGCCCAAGATGTAGGGAGGCTGACCATCCTGTGGAAATGTTTGAGCTGACACAGGTTAAGCCTCAGAGGTAGAAGGGCTGAAACTGGAGCACCCAGACACAGTTTATAAAGAAGGTAGCCCTGGCAAAGGGTGCTGCAGGCACCAATAAGTAGTGCTGCGGCCACCAATGCAGCACGCAGTGATCTGTGGCAGGACTGCAGGTGTTGCTGGCCACGCAGCAGGGTGTGTGCAGACTGCCAGAAGTCTGCAAAAGTAGCATCTGTGGCACCAATACCCAACTCTGTGTGCACTCATGCTGTGAAGGGAACATAAGTCCTGCGGATCATGTGCTTGTTGAATCTTTAAAAGCTGTATTGAGAGATATTTGGCATGCTGAGACTAGACAGGATTAAACCTCTGTAAATCTGCACACAAATTGGCTGTCTTCACATTAAGTTTGACTTGCTCACCCTGGTGGATGACAGAACTATCACCTCTGCTTCCAAAAGATTCAGTGGTCTTTTGGCTCTGACCTCACTGCCCAGAGTGCTGTGTGGCACACTGCAGCATTTGAAGCAGGTTAACATATCATTGATAATACCACTGCGTTGCTGGTGACAAACTTCAGCAGTTAGGCTTAGCACGTGCCAAATGTTAACTTATCTTTTCCAACTATTTTAGAACCCATTTTTTAAACTTGCATCTAAAAGTACTAGTATGAACCTGTGCCGATGCAGTAGAGGTGCAGAAACCTAATCTTGGTGCCTAGGATTGAACTTGAGAATTTGAGGTTTATTTGGCAGTGAGGAAGCAGAGTGCAAGAGGTTATGGATTAGTTTTCTGGACAGAGTTGAGAAAAGCTTGAGAACTGAGGTGCTCTGTCTGTGCAGAAGGATAATCCTTGAAAGAAGGAGCATATCAGACTACTACTTGCTTGTCTTGCATCTTAACATGCAAAATGTTACCAAAGGGAGTTAGTGTAGAAATCAATCTGTATGGGTTGCCTATTTATACAATGTACTGTGTGTAAGAATGACCCATATGCTCAACCCTGTTAAATCTGCAGCTCTGTGGCAAACAGCAGTTATTTCCTGTCTCGGTGATCTCACCTGCATCCTGCCTGCTAATCTGTCACTGCTGGGGCTGTTCCAGCACTCCAGGGAGGAGGGAATTCAGTAAAGATTCAAACAGCTGCTTTTTTGTTTTGTTTTGAGCACGGTTGTTTTGGAATAGCTGTTTCTCCCTTCTCTGATTTCAGTGTCTAGAGGGTGGCATCTGACAGTATTTAGGCTTTATATCACTGACCTTTCTAAAAAGTACTATTTCATGAACCCCTGTGAAATGTTTGGGGGTTTGGGTGGGCTTTTTTTCCTCCCACTGCCGCTCCCCCTGCCCTCCCCCAAGAGAGGAGGGATTTCAGATTTGTCAGTAGTTTAAGGTGCTTAATTGTGGAAGCTTTCCAGTTTCCTAATCTTTAATTTACACTACTTCTAATATGAAGAGAAATGATTTAAAGTAGAGAAATTCCATGTACTCATTCTATGTTTTGTTCCTCCAAAATTCATACATATTGATTCATCTTATTGGGAAGTTACAATAAATGCTAATAGTAGAAGAATGTGGGACATAAGTAGACTGATTTTTCTTTTCTGTAAAGCATGACCCATACAAGCCATGAGTATGCAAGTTTATAAGGTCTGCACAGAGGCCTTGGTATAGCGTGATGCATCTGAAGTCTCTGATGGGCCTCTCTTTGCTGAAACAGCCTCACTGAATGGTGTAATTGAACCCTTGGGTTAATGTGTTTGATCCTCTCTTGATTTCTGTACTTTTAACCTTCTGCAAGCTGGAAAGACAGCTTTCCTGTCAGCTGTGAGACAATAATCTCTGCCTTCATCCTTTCTTCTTGTAGAAGCTGGAACATTTGCTACAAGGATGCCAAGGTGCTTGTGCCTTCCTCCAGGGAGCTATTCATAAAGTGGAACCTGGAAAATTACCAGAAAGAGCTGAGGTAAGCGTGTCCCTCACTTCGTATCAGAGGTGGGCCTGAGGCAGAAGAGAGCAGGGTATTTGAATTTGCAAGCTGTAGTAGCAGGGTATTTTGAGTACTGTGTGTCACTGCAGAGCTGTCAGGACAGTGGGACTAGTAGGAGCTAATCCAAATGAAGTGATAGAGGCTCCACGGGGTGTAGAAGCTGGTTCTCTGATCCCTTAGCATCACCCAGGAGATCTCTTCAGCTGTGCTTGTTGCTGATTGGTGCTTGCTCCAACATTGGAGTGCATTCTTAGAAGCTCCACAGCTCTGTAGTTGGTACTAGCTTTGGTGTCTTTAGCTGCCTCAAGCTGTGCCACACCAGGTTGGCTTGAATGGCCTGGAATAAAGTTAGGTGACAATATAGGCAATGTTCACCAGGCCAAAGCTGTGCTGTTGGTTCCAGCTTTGCTGCCTCCAGAACAGAAGTTTGGAAGTGGGCAGGAAGAGGAGGGTGCAAAGACTGAGCCTGTGTTGTTACAAGCATTATATTCCCCAACTCTTGAGAAGCTGCTGTACCCCTGACATGGTAGGAAATTGCTGCCAGCTCTGCACTGAGGATCCCAACAGTAAAGCAATGGAAGATATCGTAGTGGCCTCTCTGGGTCTTCCTGCATACATGTGTATATCCACAAACCTTCATGTGCATCTTGTCCCACAGCTAGCAGCCATGCAGGTCCAGGCTCTAAGAACAGTAGGAACTAGCTGTGAGTGGAAAACGAGGCTGGAAAGCTTATTCTTTTTATGCCCAGCAAATGGAGTATGGACAATGATAGGAATTGGGTTTCAATTTTAGCCTGGTGGGGAAAGTACCGAGAGCACAAGGAGTGCTGTTTATCACATTGGACTTGGCAGGCTTGAGAGAGAGAGCTGTGGGAACCAACCTCCCTCTTTCCTGGCGTGGGCCAAGGTGAGATGTGGTTTGTGTGTTTTGGATTGGGTGCTGTTTTTTGCCAGTTCCGTCATTGCCTGTAGGTTGCAGTAACTGCTCATCTCACTCTTGCGATCCCTCCAGGAGGCAGCTGTGCTGCTGAGGAATTACAGGCAGTTGATGAAGAATGTTCTTGAAGATGCACGGCTGGTCAGGCTGCAGCTGGAGGGTGGAGCGCTTCTGGCCAGACTGAGGAAGGAGGAGTCTTGTGTCACCCTCACCCACGACTACAGGTGAGCCCCAAGAGCAGGAGAAGAGGAGATGAGCAAAAAGCAGGCACTGGGAGTATCTGTGAGGTGACCCATCTCTGGTGCAGGCTAGAGAGCAGCTTTGTGTAGCAAGGACTTTCGTTGAAAACAGCAAAGGTGAAAAGCGTAATGAATTTTACTCTTATCCTGACTGCTTCTTCCCCAGTCCAAAAACTTGTCTGGGTGGATTCACTTAGATGGTTAAAGTTCCTTTTCCAAGCCAAATCAAACTTATCTCCTGTAGTAGAGAGAGGGCTGGATATTTTGTGCACCTCTAAAACACAAGTCTTAATTGATGATGCCAGTGATGAATGTTTAGGTCCAAGGCACTATCACTGTGTGATTTACCAAGGCACGCCTTATGCAGGGGGATTTCCAAGGACCTTAACTGTGAGGAATGCTTTCTGGCTGAAGCAAGCTCTGATCTCCTTGCACATTGGTACAGTTTGCACAAATATTCACTGCCCACTTGCAGAATTGGTGTGAGAAATGGGGAGTGAGAGAGGACAGCTGTTTGAGGTCCCTGGGGCATTGCACAACTTCTGTTTGTACTGTTAAGACACCTGAAGCCTATCAGCATGTGAAGGCCTCTGTGTTATGTGCTGTGCAAACAGCAAGGTAGAAAGACAGCCCTTGCACCCAGGAGCTTCCAGCCCAAGTGTGAGATAAATGCTGGCGTGTGGGTACATATGGGGGCGTAGTGGGTGGCAGGACAGTGTGGAATGGCTCCATGCATCTGCAGCCTTGCTCTGGTTAAAGTTTCTGTTGCCATTGCAAGCTGGGAGGTTTTAAGGGAGGGAATGGAGAGAAGATAACAAAATAGCTTGCAGGGTATTTCACCCAAACACTGGGAAAACAACAACATTTCTCTGAAAATTCAGCAAGTGGATGATAGTGCAAGTTGCTACCTGTCACTGGGAGATGGGGGTTGGCATTTTGGTGCTGAGTGAGAGGGGAGCATGGGGACAGGTGTAACCATTTCTTTTCCCTGCTTGCTGTGACTCCTGTCAGCAGCTCTGGCAGGCCATGCAGACACAATTTTCTTGCTGAGCTGGTGAAGTACTCTTGATGCAATTTTGGGTAGAATTAGTACAGTATAGCCTTTTCATTCTGACATGATGTGAGAAGCACAGATAATGTGGGTGGTTGTGTTTTGGTTTTGTTGTGGTTTTTTTTAAATTTTATTTTAAGCAACGCACAGCAACTCTAGAGTCTTAGGAGAATGGGGAGAATGTGCATGCTTTTTATGTTTTGTTTTGGTTTTAAGCTAAGCCTGTGTTCTTGTGCAGGGAAATGATCATCTTTGAAACCTGATCTGACAGACCCCCTAAGGATAATTTACTGCTCTGATTACCTTAGCAAGGGCACGGGCAGGGGATACACACATAATTCTTTGATTGCTCAGTGTCTGAGCACATGCCAAGGCTGTGTAGCATGTTTTCTGTTTAATTCAGGTTATATTCATTGCCTGCCAGTATGAATGGAGAGTGTATGCTATGGGTCAAATACATGTGGTTCTCTCCAGCCTGAGGAGCATGAATTAATATAGTGGGAGAAAGTTAGTCCTCTTCTAGCCTGTGGAGCATTTGCAGAAACTAAAATCCATGCAGTATTTTATTGAGGAAATGCCTGCTTGTCGTGTAACTCAGGGCAGAGGACTAAAGAAGTCCACTCTTCCCTGTTCCAGGATCCTTTCACATGGGGGAAAAAGCTCTATCACTTGGCCAGAGAACTCTGTATAAGGCACTGTTGGTTTTAGATCCTCCATGGTTCTGCACTTGCTCCTTCTCTCCAAACTGGTGTGCAGATATTAAAAGTTCTGAGCTCTGCTAACCCTGTAAAGGCTCCTATGGTTATGATTTTCAAAGGCTTCTTTAACAGATAGGGGTAGGGACAAAATACTGTAGTTGGCCTGCTAAGCGAGCATGGAGTGGCTATTGATGTATATGGGTCCAGTATTAGATTTTTGACTGGTAACGTGTGAAAATGGAACAGGACTGGTTCTGTCTGTGCACTCAGCAGGGCCTGTTGTACTGCTTTTCTGAACTTTGAACTGTAAAATCTTGATCGATGCTAATAGTCTTTAATTCCACACCCAATCCCCCACTACTTGAAATCAAATTATTTACAAAAGCAAGTCAAATGGCTTTACCCTTCTGAGCCACCTTTTGGCTCTTGTGTTGATCACATGTCCTGTTGTTTTAATTTTTTCTTCTCTCTTGTGGTGCAAAAGCCTGATCAAGCAGAGGGTCATGACTGCCAAGACTTACTAGTCAGAAGGTGAGGCCAGCTGTGAACACGTAACTGTCAAAATGTGCAAGAATTGCATATAAATAGAGGAGGAAAAAAAAAAAGAGCAGTTTTCTGGACTCTTGGCTCCACTTAATTAAAATATGCCAACCAAAAGTGCAGAACTAAAGGTAAAAAACATTATCTTAAGAGGCATAAAGAAGATGAGCCTAGCTGCACCATCACCTTGGGATTAAACAAGCAAGAGATTGACTTGCTTTTTTGCAGGGGATGTTTTGCCAGCTCTCACAGATGACTTTCATGCTAGTTTGTGGCTTCATGTGGCAAAAAGAATACCGGGGGTGGTAAGAATAGAGATGGACAAATCCAACTGAAAACGCTTGACTGCAGGTTAGAGATGGTATGCTAAAATAGGCGAGAAAGCAGGCTTGTGCTCTGTGCAGTCAGATGGTATCTGCCAAATACCTTTCGGGATCACACAGCAAACAGGACTTGCTTTAGTCTTTCTTTAGTAATAAAATTCTTCCCTTGGGGTTGGTTTTGGCATGTTTCCCTGCTCTGCCCTCCTGGAGAGCAGAGATGCCCTTTGGAGTGTTTCATGACACAGAGCAGTGGGATCTCATTGCTGCTCAGGTCTGACCCAGGCTTTGTGAGGATTTGCTAAGCCAGTAACACAGCTCCTTTCCTGCAGAAATTGAACTCATCCTATCAGAGATGTGGTCATGCAGGAGAGATGCATTGTGGTACATCCATTTGTTTCTCTGACAGATGCTTTAAGAGCCTTTGGGAGTCCCTCCTGCATGGTCCCACCCTGAGAGATGCTGTAGCACCACAGCAGTGGCTTTGACTGGTAACTCTGCTCACTCTCTGTTCCCAATGTGAGCTGACCAAGAGTTTCTATGCTCCTTTCTCCACCAAGTACCGCTGTAAACGACAGCCTTGCCTATCTATCTGCTTATCCACAAAGGGAACCAAGGACTTTTTTCCCAGCTTAGAAAGGAGGAGCTCTGTTACCAGAATACACATCCTGCAGGCAGCCCGTCACAGGGAGTTGGCTAAGGGGATGCGGTATGCTCAGCTGGTCCCACACCGCTCTCCCGCCTCTAGGAAGAACAGGCTGAATTTGGCCTAGAGTTGGTGTGAGTGTGGTGCTGATGAGCCAGTATCTTTGTGGCACCTCTTTAAGTGCTGTAATGATGGCTTCAGCACAGGCTGGCCATCCAAAGGTGCAGGTGGACTGCTGAAGGCAGCATTGCCACTTTATTCATTGTTGGTGGAGCTGGCTGCGTTTAAAGCCAGCACGTTTGCCTTCACACCATCTGCTGCACTGAAGGCTCAGTGCTTTGCCGGGTCTGTTAGCTGAAAGCTTGCAGCTTTTGCTGTCCCAGTCTTTCTGGAGATTGAAATGCAGAGCTATTAGCCTAGCTGAAGTTCCTGTCGGTAAGTGTGGACAAATGCCACGGAGACGTCCATCACTTCAATGTTACTAATGCTTATTTTTCCACTTTGGGACAGGAAATCTTTAATAAACATGGTCTTCTTAATAAGTTACATAGAGTTGGCTAGCAGCTGTGTATCTTTGGCTTCTGGATATCTAGTGTATTGATCAACCAACCTGTGGCTTGCAGGCAGCTCACTTAAGCCAGTTGTTGAAGGTGGACTAATGCATTGCTTATCTTGTGGTGGATTTCGAAGACTTCTCTGACACTTCCATCGTAAGCCTGGAAAAGCTGCCAGGAGCCAGGCAGCAGCAGTGGGAGCTCTTACTAAAGTGAGGCAGTTGCGTGGGGCTGGGCAGCAAGACAGGGAGACTTAACCTGGACTTTAGCCCAACATTTTCCACTGTTCTCGTTATTGCTGTTCTTCCAGCATAGCCAAGAGCTGGGAACGCTTGCCTAGACAACATGTCCAGTGATGCCTTTCGTCCTCTAGATAGACTGAGTCAGAAGTGGAGTGAAGAAGATATAAACGTTTTCTATTAATATGAGGATGCCTTATACTAGTCGAACCAGAATACACCTGGCACATGCCTCGCTCTACCAGTGAACCTGCGTTCTCAGTGTGGCACGGGAGTGGGATTGCATCATGTTCTGTATGTTGGCAGGCAAGATAGCCACAAGACTAGATGTGAGAGCTGAAAGAAAGAGAAAAACCTCAGATGATGGAGGAATGGCCAGGCTGGGTGCTGGGCTCTGTGCAACATGCAACCAGAAAAAGCATAATCTCTTCCCCCAAGCTCCTCATCTGAAAAGAATTTGTGCTTGCAAGCTGTGAATAAGCAGCTTATAGATGGAGGAGTGAATTCTCCTTTTCTTTGTGGAAGGCAGTATAGTTAGTCTCTGTACTTTGAGGGTGGAGTGGCTAGAACCAAGAGCTGGTTTTGTGAGCTGGCTATTTTTAGTGTGGCTTGGTGATCTGGTTGGAAGCCCTGGGTGGGGACCTGAGCTGAGCAGAGGTAATGGGCAGTGCAGAGCAGACTTCCTGAGCAGCAGCTGCCAGGTTCCTGATGCTGGACCTGACTCAATTACAGCAGCAAAGAGGATGATCTTGTTGCTAACAGCATCCACAGCTCTTGTGCCTGGCTTCCACATACAGTATTGAGGCACTAGGTCTGCTTGAAGCTGTGGCCAGTTAATGATGCAGTGGGTTATAGCTGTGTGGTGCTGTAGGAGCTTGTTTGTGGGTCTTTAGCAAGACTTCTGTTAGCAACTCCTGGGATGCTCCAAGGCAGGCATGTGCCACTCTGCAAAGTGGTGTACAAGCTCCTTTTGGCAGAAGTAAACTTGGATAATGTACAAGCTCTCAGGGGCTCCAGGAGGGCCTGCCGAGGGACTGCACAAGCACCATCTGAAGCTCTGTCTGTCTGGGATCTAGGCAGAGAGACTAAGCTGGTCTTCCAAAAGATGGAACAAATTGCAGGCAAGGGTAGAGGGGGAGACAGGTGTCTGGTGTGTAAGTCCTAGTCTGGAGAGACTGGGATGGCTGGCATTCTTGGTTTGGAAGGTAAAAGATATGTGCCTGCAAGCTGACAGCTGCTGCCATATGCTGGTGGTCATGGCCAGGCAACCTACATGGGGAAAACCTTCCTGGAGGTATTACTGTCTTCTGCCATCCCCTTTCTGCTTTAGAGATGTGTTTTTTTCTGTCTGTGCTGTGGCCAGTTTAGTCGCTAGTCTGTGCGTTTGCATGTGCTTCAAAAGATGGCACTGCTTGTGTCCCTTTCATTGATACCATTTTCCTGGTTTGCTTAATTAGCACTTGCTTATCTTCCTGCCTCTCTGGGAGCTTTGGGAACCTCTCATGCTCCCACTTTCCATAGTGCATGCTCCTGACTTGGTCTGTGAGATGCATCTTCCATTAATAGGTGTCCTTTGCATGTGTCTTCTGGGGATCTAATCCTAAAACCTTCATCTCTTGGTTAGGACAAGCTCTCAGTATACCTTGAAATGAGATGAAAAACTGTGCTTAAACCTGGCCTCAAAGATTGGCAGCTTTCTACCATGAGACACCTCTGTGCTGTTGCTGGTGACACAGAAGATGATGATGAACACTAAACCTTTGGCCTTTAGCCCTGCATGAGTGGCAGTGCTCGTCCATGGTCTTATTTATTTGTCAGGTGGAGGGAGGAGTGCACAGCGATATTTCTATCCAAACACATACTGTGCTGCTTGGTATTAATTTTCATTACAGTCTAACCTGTTCCCTCTGTTTGCGTGGTGGTTTTAACCTGCTAAAAAGCACTTACGCTCGCATTTAACAAACCTCGTTGCTCTGCACATAAAGGAGCGTGGAGCCATTGTCATTCTGAGTGTATGAAGTGCTGTGTGGAGCCAGTTGTGGCATTTGCAGAGAGGTGAAAGATTGCAGAGCTCTGTCTAGGTAAGTTTTCATTGTTCTTTTAGGCTTTTCATGAGATGATCCCACTCGGCTCCCTTTCTGCTGTTTATTTTCTACTGTCTTATGTCCTAAATGTTCCTGGATTCAGTGGGAATTTACCCAGAAGGCTCTGGTTTTGCTTGTTCTTGTTTGCAATGTTTGTCATGCCAACAGGGCATTGGGTAATTAATGACACTGTGTTTTATCTGTTTAAAAATATTATGGAAAAAATTGCAAAAAGTTTCCAGTATAGGATGTTAGCTGAACTGCCTGAAGTTCCTGGCTCAGCCCAGATCCATCCCACAAGCACTATTTTTTATATTGCTGAGTTGGGGTAGACGTTTCTATTGCTGGGGTAGTTAATAGCACAGTCACTGCTATTATATGCATCATAAACACTAGGAGTGTGCAAAAGGAGGATGTATCAGGGAAATAGGTATGTCGCTTTAAATGACAGTGGGTATATATTTGAGTAGGGTGTCTTGAAACCCTGGTGATCCTAACTCCAACACTAGTACAGTTGACCTAGATAACAAGTATAAACATAAATAGGTTAATGTACATGGGATGAGGTTTGGAGGTATGAGCTTTTTACAGCTCGTAGAAAACCACAGCTTGATGCTTGGTGTTCCCAGAACAACGTTTCCACATCCTATCTCAGGCTCCACTGCGGGGTGAGCTTTCCCCATGAGTAGGCTACTTGTTGGTTTGGGATTTCGTATAATCTTTTTTTCCCAGTCAGTTTTATGGATCTTACTGGGATTTAAAACCAACCAGAGTCTGAACACAGTTTTATTATAACTCTGTTCAAGCCAGGGTGGGGAAAGAATCAAAGGTCACAGCTTGGGACCACACTTGGACACTTGTTCATCTGTATGCATCAATCCCTTTGCTTTTAAACGGACTTCGGAGTATATTTCTGCTAAAAAAAAAAATGTTTAAATGAACTGTGCTCCAGAAGAGAATTCTCTCAGCAGTTATGGTGTGCGGTGTGTTGTATTAATTGGATGGGTTGCTCCCAGTGCGTGTGCTTGTCAGGTAACCTAGTGAGGGGGGATTCAGTCAGGTCTGTGGTCTCAGCTAGATCGACTGTTCCCATCATGAATGGCAGGAATCTCACAGGCAGCCCCAAACTTGGTGTTTGATCTCTGTGCCTTTCTAAGGACACTTTGGGGTTCTAAAAACGGTACCCAGTTCCTCAAATACTTTTATTAGGAATTAAAACCACTGTGGCTATTTGTGTGCTGCAGAGAATAATTACAGTTAGTTTAGCAATATCTGCATTAGGTTCACCGTGGCCAGTTTGAATTTTAACCTCAGCTACATGTGAAGTTTTCAGCTTGAAGAAGAGTGTGCATTTGAGGTTGACCTCCTTTTATGGGATCGTTACAAATATGGCATTCAGTAGGTTGCTACCAAAGTGCATTAATGACCAAGAAAGGCTCTAATGCATCTCTCTTCCTGCAAAACAGCCCTCAGGCACACAGGACTTTCCCTGCAAAGCTGGAAGGGTTTCTTCTGAAGCATTGCTCAGGATGTGTAAATGATTTGTAGCCAAGGTATCAGCACAAATGATCTGGGCGACGTCCTTGGACGAAGCCATCCTTTAAATCTCTTAGTTGCCAGATCCTATTCCTTTTCTGCCAAAACCTGTAGAGGCAACCACAAGGGAAGTTCAGCACCAGGAGTGGAAGACTAGATGAGGCTAATGTTTTAACATCTGGCTGTTTCTTCTAAATTACAGAATGATCAGGGATATCTGATTTTCCAGGGCAAGTTAGCTGGAATATACTTGCCTGAAAACCATCAAATACACTAGCAAAAGGTGGTGTGTCTCGTGTTCCTTCCATCCACAAATCTTTGCCATTTTAAAATTGACCCAGGTTAGTCAGAGCATGAGCTCTGGTTTTAGACTTCACTTTAGCTGTTCCTCTTGCTGTTGGCTAGAGCAGTTTTTCAAGGGGCAGACAGTAAGTTGCAGAATAGTAATGGTTCTGCTGCTTCCCTCCCTGTGCTCTTCTATTTGCATCTCAGTGGCACCGGCAGGCATGCCTCGTGCAGCACCTACTTTTGCAAGCCTGCTGGAAGCCTCTTCTGTGGCCATCTATTTTCAAAAACAAATCAGGTATTTTGCTTTGAAAACTAAAGTGTAACTCTCCAAGGCTAGCTTTTTTGAAGGATGGATTCAGACAGAAATGGTCTTTCTAAATTATAGGTTTAAAATTACCCTACCATTATACAACTGCTTGGCACTTCTCCAGAAAACTGAAGACGTTTGGAACCTTTTCCACTGAAATGATAATTGCCCAATGAAAACAGGATTTGGGGAAACATAAACTGACATCAAGCTACTCCTTTTTGCTATAAATTATATTGACTCTGCACTATTGCAAAATTACTTTGGATGATTTGACCATGGAAGAATGTAGTGAAAGACTCATATTGTCACACTCACATGTTCAGGGAGATTGCAATGCATCCAAACAAATCTAAGCTTAGACAAGACTTTCCACTGACTTCAAACAACTCTGCTTTTCTTCCTTGGAGCTGCTCAGGCCTCTATTAAAATATCTTTAAGGTGCTTAACAATCACGTGTTGCCCTTTGTGTAGCAGGATGGAGGTCACTTTTTCTTCTTCAACCAAATTTTCAATATTTGTTTTGTTTACTCCAAGCTGCCTTGAAAGCAATGAAGGACAGGAATGAAAAACTTCCAAGTCCGACTCTGAAAAAGAAATAATTGTTTATGCAAGGTATCATTTTCCCATGACACTCCCTGTTGCAGGATGTCATTGAGTTTACTAGTATACTAAAAATGATCTAGGAAGAAGTTTAAGAAGTGTATCAGCAAATGGACAGGCATGTGTGGATAGGTAAACAGATGTACAGAGATTTGGGAGAACGCACTTAATGCCCAATGGATACTCTCTGTGAGCACTGGAAGTGCTGAAGTGAATCGAAAAAACAAACTTTCCCATGGACTGTGAGCAATTTCTTTCTTTGACTCAGTTTGCCTACCTACTTTATACTACAGGGTGGAAAGGGTTATATTTTCCTCTGTGTAAGAGTAAAAGATGGATGTTAGTCAGAGAGCCTGTCAGGCTGGTAAAAGTGAACTGTCAAGAGCTGACAACATACGAATGGAGTTACCTTGGAGATGCAATGGAAGACCAACGACTAGATGTTGAGGTTTTAATGAATGACTGCCAAGCGAAGCCCAACATGTGAAAACAGCATGGCTGGACCTTGAAACAAAGGACTGAGGTGGTGGGATGCTGGAGCAGCTCATCTGAGGAAGAGGAGGGGGAGGGATGGTATAAGGCCACACCTGAAGTCCCTTGGGGGTTCTGAGCCCAGATGAGCTGTTTGGAAACTTCCCCCCCCGCCCCGGGTGGCTTGTGTGCAGTCACTCAGCAAACCATTGGCAGGACCAAGAGAAGGGGCAGCCTTAGGGTATTGGGTTGTGCCCTGGTAAGTGTATCAGTAGCCTGCTGCAAGCATTCACAGAAAACAAAATTATTTAAATGACAAGAGTAAGGGATTTTAGATAATGATATGTGCTCCAAACAGCCCAACTTAAAATGAACACGAGCTAATTTCCAGCCCTCTTACCTGAAATGAATTATCTGTCCAGTCCCTGCTTATAGTATAAACTCCCAAATGCATCCTAGACTGACCTTAGGTAAGTTTGATATGCCTGTGGATCAGTAACACAAATGTTTTCCATGTATGCATTCAGTAACAAGATGTCACTTTTAGTGCCATTGAATCATCTGAGATAGAGGGAAGATGACTGAGTATCTGTAGACATGTGTAGCTGCCACATTATTTGCTGGGACATGGATCGCATCCGATGGTGCAGAGGGCTGAGTGCTCACATCTAAACTGGAGCCTCTAGATTAGTTCTTCTGTATCACTTTCTGCAAATGCAATGAAGGCTTGGTCTTATTGAGATCTTCAGAGTCTGGCTCTTTATTTTTCTAGTATTGCCAATAATCTGGGATAATACCTTCTGTGGAAGCAACATGTGTGGGGCCAGAAAACCACTGTCTGGGGTGGATTATTTTAGTCCTTCAGCTCAGCAGCAAGCAGTTCACCCGAGCCCCTTCACTTCTCCTGAAGTGGGTGCCTCAGGGCTCCGTGGGTGGGCCATCAGGAGTATTTTATTACTGCATTTTTGAACCTTACTTTCCCTGGAGTGGTTTGCTGGTCGTAAGGCCAATACTGGTCTCAAGTGTGCTCTAAGAGACTGGTCTTTTCCACAATGGCATGGTGAATTCACACAGTGAGCTTCTGATAGGCCTGTTTCTGTTTGTTAAAAAAAAATACTTAAAACATGTTTGGTTTGTAATTGCTTCCTATCCCTCTACCTTAAGGGTGATTTTTCCTATAGTTGCAGTGTTGTCTTCAGGAGAGCCTATGTTTTGTGACTTTGGGAAATGTGCTGTCTCCTATGTGGGAATCTTTAGTATTTAGAGCCTTGCAGCCCTGGTTCTGACTGACTCCTGTCAAGGAAAACTACTCAAATTTGAGACAACTGGAGTCCTGTTTCATCCGTCAGGTACGGAAGGGAGTGGGGTGGGACTCCCTGTCTCCCTTTCCCTATATCAGATCACACTCTGTGCTAGGTAAGCCAATGCAAGAGCTGGAACTCTCGTTTCAAGTTGCTACGCCATAAAACCATCTTGTGGTATCTTGTTAAGCATTGAAACCTGCATGCTTTCTTTATCGTGGGCTTGGGTGGACGTAAGGACTTCCATTACAGAAAGGTCTAGCAGGTCAGTCTAGCTTGTTGATGAGTGCCATCAAAAAAGTAGCACCAATGCCAAAGTGATTTCCATGGAAGCTCAGAGGAAGGTTGGAAAAATATTTTGCTTCACGAGAGGGTAATTGCAACTGTTTGCATATAACAGCTTGTAATATCTAAAGTTATAGGTGGCTTGTCTGTGCTGGTGGGAGGAAGAGTATTTGCTGTATCTGTGCTTTCCTGAGTGGATGAGAGCGTTCGTGCCAGGAGGGACTTCAGACCCATGGGAGTAAGACCAAAGGGTGTCTGCCAGTCTGGCCATCAGTGTGCTGGAGCCTTATTCAGAAACTAGGACCTGACAGATATGGTCTGCTGCACAAAAACAGCATTAATGTTGTTGCCAAGTATAACTCAACAGCATTAACATTGTTGCCAAATATAACTTCTAGCGATCTTCCAAACTGTTTCTCATTAGCTGTCCTAGCTGTGTCACTGTTGTTGACGGGAACTGGCCTTCATAACCTGCTCAGTAAACACACTTTCCAGAGCTCAGCTTGGACAGTCTCCTGCTGCAAGACTCCTGGGTTGGATCTAGGTCCGTCCCTGGGAAAGGATTACAAAACAGAAGGCTCATATCATCACTGTTTGTTTATGGTGGTTTCGGGAAATGCGGGAGCAGGTTTGCAGCTTGGATCTTTCCACTGAAGCTTGCAGATTCTCTGTAGAGAACCTGTCTCCTCTGCACTGATCAGTAGCACTGATCTTAGTCCAGAAACAATTTGGGGTTTTTTGGCTGCACTTTGGAGAAATTCATTCAGTCTAATGGCATTTTGAAGAGGAAAAACAAAAGTATCTAAGAGCCTGAGGTTTGAGAAGTTGGCTGTTGCACACTGAGTGGAATTCAGAATGGAAACATCCTGTGGATTTCTGCTATGCAGAGCTAGTTGTCTAGACCTATTGTACTACCTCATGTCAATTAAGTACTATCTAAAAACTAGAGGGTGGTTGCCACTAAATGCTCGTATTCTGTTGCATTTCCTGGGTTCAAGATGCCTATAACCTAAGACAGAAATAAATGTGAATGCTGAATTGCTTCTATGAATTTCCATTAGTAAAGCTTTCAGAGTTTATTAGCTACCTATTTCATAAGTGCTTTGGATAATTTTAATAATATGATAAAAAAAGCCATACTCTCATAAGCCAGAAGGTTGTAAGACAATTGCAAAATGAAAGCTGGTTTAAGGTGAGTACAGTAGATGCTCAGGCAGCTGAACATGCCAGTGTAGAGCACAGCTGAAGAAGGCTGTAGTATTTTTGTTGAAGGTATCTGAGTCCATACTTGTAAAAGGAGGAGAAATCTAGAAGCAGAAGAAATATGAGTTCAGGGACACAAAGAAAGAATAAGCTTGTAATGCTATTCTGGATCCTGGCTCTAATTTGGTCAAACTTGTGGTAGAGAGGTGCTGCACACATCTGAAAGGAACCTGCTAATGTTCGTCACTGTGCCAGGATTAAATGGTGTGCTCAGTCCCTGGCTGCAGCATCCGAGGGCACTGGGCTCCAGCCTGAACCCTTCCATCCCAGCCTGTGCATGGAGGAGGTTAACTTCTGCTGTGGCCAGGCTGGCACAGAGAGTGCTGCCTGGTGTTGCCTGCTGGGCTTTGGTCAGCACAGCTGCCTGTGGAAGATGGGGCGCTCTGTCTTTGAATCTTTCCAGCACAACATTGTAAAATTCAATTTCTCTTGGCGCTGGGGTGCTGTATGCTTTGCATATTTGTTTGGCTAGTGGAAATTCCTGAGAATGAGTGGATCATCAAGTGCTTTATATTGTTGTTGTCATTTAGGAGAGATTTGCTTCCTAGTGATCGCTTATTTACTTAATTTAAATTAAATTCAAATGGTGGTTTTAGACACTGAGACTGCCTGAGCCTGTGTTTTGTGAAAGCCCGCTGATGCAATAATCTGCGTTTATGAAAAGCTGAGTATCCTATCTGAAAGTGTGACAAGTGCACTAAGTTTTGCAAGGAGCCTGGCTGGGAGGAGATGCTCTTGTTCTTCCTGCCAGGTTGTCTGCATTGGGATCAGACAGTGGTGAATCACGGGAATGTTCAGGGACCAGTATTATTCTCCTCCTGTTCTCCATATGGAGATGGCCATTACGGGTCCAACGGGGAGGATGACTGAAGTGCTGCTGTTAACCAGGTTATGTTTGCATGAAGTGCTGGGGGAAGGACCTAATGTAAACTCCCTGACCAGACTTGTGTCCCCTTCCAGAGACGCGCTTGATGCTGCCAGTGTGCTTTATAATCGAGTTGATGAGGGCGTTCACCAACTGGTGATGCTGTCGAACAAACGCATCCAGGAACTGGAGCTGGTGATGGAGTTCGAGAAAGTGGAAGAATGTTTTAAGGAGGTAAGCCTGTTTGTCAGTTCCAGTGACTGCCTGCTGCCACCCTCTGACTGTACATCCTACAGCAGGTACTGGGCCTGTTGATCTTTCATGTGAAGGTGTAGAATGATGCCTGTAGACCCTTAAAAAGAACACCTGAACAACTGAACATTAGAATTTGGGATGTGCTGAGAACCAAGCCACTGTTTGCCTGTACCTCTTGATGCCAAGTAAAAGTCTCCTGGCTGCTCTCTAGGCGTGGATCAGTCAAACCCCGTAAACATCTGTGATGTTTTTCCATACTTAAAGACCACAGTGTAGTGGCTCGTTGGTTGGCAGTACACTTAGAGGTGGGGTGAATTTTCACCTTGGTCAGCAAAAGTACATTCCCAGCAAGACTGTTGAGGAGCTATTTTTCATGCTCCACCTTGAGAAGCAGCAGAACGATGGCAACAAGCTGATGATGAGTCCGCATGTCCCCTCTGGGCTGTAGATCCTTCAGGGTTTGCTTGTATCCTGCTGCTGAATGAGCCACACATTGCATACCCCATGCTAGCTGCCCATTCCTGCTGTGCACTCTGTTTAGTGCTCAGGTCCCTGCTATCTGTTAAGCCCCAGGTACACTCCTTTTGCCTCTGGGTGCAGCCCTATATACAGTCTCCAGGCAGGGGAACAGCCTCTTGTTCTTAGCTCAAGAGCCATGCTCAACCCCTCCACCCTGCTGCAGTTCTGTGGAAACTTAAAATTCTCCTTCGTGTGGTGCTCATTGAAACTCTTTACAGCTGTGGGATAACTGAAGCAAACAGGCACTGATTTTCAGAAGGACCTTTGAAACCTGTGGCTGTGTAGATAGAGAACCTTAAAAAGTCATAAAGTAGCTCAGGCTGGCTGAGTGTCCTACAAGATCTGATCAGTTCTTTCAGTATTGCAGATCCCAGGTGTGTTCCTTAAGCCTGAACTCTGCCTCAAGATTATGGAGTCGCATAGTCTCCTTTGCTGTAACTCTTCAACGATGAGAAGGGTTTTTTATATCGCCTGTTACCCTGTGTGTATGAAGCCTTGTGTGCTGTTTGGAGCTCACCTTAGGAACCTGCATCCTTAAAGATCAGTACTAGGACCAGTTTCACCATTGCTGTTCTAGGATTCTGGGCTCTTCTCTGGAGAGAACTGGATTGGCAGAGGAGGCTGTAGGCTACCTGTTGTTTTCATAGGCCAAGGTGGATCCAAGAGTTTTAATTACTTACCATTTGGCGGTAGACACTCAGGTGCCATTCACTATGTGTTCAGGACAAGAAGTGTGATGCAAGAACCTAGTAAAGGCTCCCTTAAATGTACAGGTTCTTAATACTATACAGAAGTGAAAAAAAGGCACAAAGGCAGGCTCTGCAACCTGTCCCTGCATTAAGCTGAACTTTTTTTGACTTCAGCAAAACTGACTGCTCTCAGCTTACTTTGCTTGCAGATCACCAATGATGGCAGCATTGCCGACAGCAGCTGCTCCTGCTTTTAAGCCTGCCTAGGAGCTGTAGGCAGCAGCAGTGTGCCCCTCTGCAGTATGGGTCACAACCTGGGAACCCATCCCCATCTCCTCCTCTTGCCAGTGGGCTTGTTCCATGGGCACGGATCCTCTCTAAGTCCAGAAGACTAGGAGTTTGTCCTTGACTGTGGGGTTGAGTTGGGATATGGGTTGAGATGATACAGGAAAACAGGATGCGTGGGCATTAGGAAACATTTAGTCTGTCCCTTCCCCCAGGTGCAGCTATGCCTGAAGCATTGCAGACAAGTCTACTAGCCTGTTTTTAAAACCTACTGTTGATGGAGATGCTGTGTTTTCCTCCCTGGCCTCCCATGTCTGCTTTGCTTTTAGGACACTCTTGTTAGTCAGTTCTCTACCCGTGTTTGAGGATATAGGCTTATAACTGTGGCAGTGGCTGGGCTCTGTCGAGGAACCTGCAGTTACTGCATGGCTTTGTGGCGAGCTGCCTTCAGAAAACCAGTAGCTGAGAGTCCCACAGAACCGTGAAACATTGCAGATGGGGAGAATCTGTCAGTGTGTTCACACTGACATAGTTCATGTCCTGCCAGTCAGAAAAGGGAAGTGGTGTAGGAAATCTGGCAGTAGTGAGATTTTTATCCCACTTGGGGGTAACAATAATAGGAACATCAGGCCAGCCTGCAGGTTGCAGGGCTTGCATTAGATCATGGCTCACCCAAAACAGAGCCCAAGCAGCTACTTGCCCTGTTTATGCCTAAGGCTAGTGAGCAATAGCAGAGCTTTGCAATTACTCAGTAACCTGAAGTGGAAAAACTCCTAGCAGGAGTCTCAGGCTGAAATGCCAGGATGGTGGGGAGAAGTGTACAAGCGCATTCCAGTAATGAAATGACCAGCACTATGAGAGCAATTCCTTGCTCTTTCCACATAAAGGCCTACCTTGGTGAGTAGCACAGAGTGACAAATAGTGGAGCTTTTCCCTTTTCTCCTAGGTCAGCAGTTGGATCGAGAATGTTGGCAGAAAACGGCTGAAGGGTATGATCAACCTGGACGATTCTCTGGAGATGCTGCTTCAAGCGCAAAAGCAGTTCAGGGAGTTTGATCTTATTGCCAGTGTAAGTGTTGTCTGATTGGAAAAACATATCCTTCAGAGTCTGAGCTGGCAGCATATGTGCCTCGTATGTGCTCAGCCAAATCCATGATGCTAAGATGGCATTGGTAGAGGGTTCATCACCAAGGTTTGTGTCATTCCTTTACACTGCTTGGCTTCCCTGCTGTCCTGTTGTAAACAAAGTCACCAGCTCAACCCCTCAGTAGATAGTATTTGCCAGTCTTGAGGAAAATAACTACTGTGATGGAAGATGGATTTTTTTGTTAATCCCTTAATGTGCTTGTAACAGTCTCTTCTTTTGATCCTAATTGACCTGTGGCTTTACTGTGTAGGCCTTTACAAGCTGCTGTGTGGCTCATGTAAATCATAACAGAGGTCAGGACTCTCCAGAATTCTGCTGTAAACAAGTACACCCCTGCTCATATGATTTGAACATTAAAAAACAGTCTAATTAGTCCTAGCTGTTAATGACCTTGAAGACTATCTACTGTCCATGTCGGGTCTCTATCCTCGTATGCAATTGCATTTTGCTTTCAGGAATATTGCAGAAGGGGGCAGGAAGCACTAAAGAAGATGGATCGATGGGAAGACTTTTCCTCTGCGGATGTACATTCTTACAGGGTAAAGCTGCAGACCTACAAAGATCAACTGGAAGAGTTCTGTACTCAACTGGATGAAAACAGGCACCGAATCTGTGAGACAGTCAGGCTGTATGAATTCTTTGACAAGGTAAGGCAAGGCATCTGCTGCACGGAGGAGGGTGTAAAAAGCCTGCTCGGACTCAGCCCAGAGCTTGGTTGTTTATGAAAGATGTGAAATGTAGTGTGTGCACCAACAAGGAGCTGGATCTGTGGCCTGCAAAAGCCCCTTCATGCTCATGTGTCTGCAGTGATTTTTTCAAGTTGGTGTGTGGAGGAGGGGTGGGTGTGTATTCAAGAAAATGTTCACATCTGTTAAGAACAGAGGACTACTTCTGTCTGAGCTGTAGCTTGTAGGCCCCTCTCATGGCCACAGTGGACGGAAGAATCATAGCAGTGCTGGCTCTGACACCAAGGGCCAAAAGATTGGCTGCTTGTGTCCAGTCTTAGCCACCAAGCCAGGGTAGGCTGCCTGCATTTTGTACATACAGTGTCCTTACACGCTGGTAAATTCAGCCTGTTGACACATCAGGAGTAGCACCCTGCTATTCAGCACTAAATAGTGCCCAGCCCCTCTCTTGTGGAGGCCTGTGTGAGGAAAGGGAGCACCAGAACAGGGTGCTGGGTAGTGTGGCTGAGGGACCCAAGGGGACTGGGTTGGCCCAGGCATCTGGGAAGCAGGAGGAGAGGATGTGTGTGGTGGCTGTGCTGGGTGCCTGGCCTTCTCACCTGTTTGGTTTAATGCAAATGCACCCATTCAGCAGACCTGCAGTTGGATATGGAGTCCTTTAATTTCTAAAGTTGCAGATGAATAAACAGTAGGATTTTCTAAGTGCATTTTAAAATACAGCTTTGGCAAGCACAGAAGGTCAGGGAGCCTGTGCTCCGTTTATTCCACATGTGTACAAACATTGAGTATTGAAGTTCTCAAATTCCAGAAAGAATAGACACTAGATGTTAAGCTGTACCAGATGTAGGTGCCACTTAGTTGCTGTCTCTGAGCTGCCTTGGCAGCCAGAAGTGCTCAGGGAGGGGGGAGGAAATTCAGCTAAACATGAAAACATTGAGAAGCATCCTATGCGAGGGAGGAAGGTGGAGAAGGCAGGCCAGAACACTGCTGTCAGGACAGTAGAGGATTGAGTGAGTTTGGTGATGCTCTAGCTCATCTATGCAGTTTTCTGTGCAGGTGGAGGACCCTCTTGCTGTGGGAATGTGTAATATTCCCCCCTGCCAGTGAGGAGAACAGTGCCTTCTGTGCTGTAGGAGAATGGCAAGAATGTGTGCTCTGTTCACTCATTGAGCACAGATGTTCAGGGGCTGCTCTGGTCCTTGAACACCTGCTGCCATCATGGGGGATCCTGGCAAGGATCCTAGTAAGAAAGATGACAACCACCATCCTTCTGATAAACTGAGGCACACAAAGGTGCCAGGTCTTGCTTGGCATCTTGGCAAGTCTCTAGCCAAGTCAAACATTGGTCCTGTATGAACCTACCCAGCCCAAGCTGGAGGCCTCTGGAGCACAGATGTGGACTGTGGCACATGATGGCTGCTCTGTTCAGGCATGGAAACTACATCATGGTAGTAGCTCTTGGGCTGCCGGGATAGTCGGACATGACTCAACAGCAATGGGTGTTCTTCCACAGCTTCAAAGCCTGGGCTATTCCCAGGGGCACAAATGTTACACAGACGCCAAAGATGGACCATTTCTTTTCTTAGGGCTTTATAGCACTGCTCATACAGTTTCTTTTTGGTGGATGACAACTGAGGTATGCAGCCCTTGGCGACAGCAGCAGCATCTCTATTGGTTGTGCCTTTCATGCTGCACAGGCCCAGTGAAAACTGAATGATAGTGGCATAGTGTGTTTGCGCATTGCTTTGGTGTGAAGGAGAGGTATCTTGCTTAGTGAGGGAGGAGGATTTTGATCTCACTGGTTTCAGTAGAACTATAAACAATGCTGGTGGTGTAAATACAACACGTGTATTGTGAACTGGTGGCCAACCAAAACCAGGGTTGTGGAGGGGATACATCCTGCAGCTGTAGGATGAGTGCAGAAATTGCTGCACAGCATGAAAGTTCTTTCAATGCCGGTTATTTTGATCTTGATCTCCAGAATGCTTTCTGCCTTCCCAAAGCAAGTCAGTGGTGTGGTCTGGGAGGTGAGGGGAAAGCAGATTTTATCTAAACTGGTTTCACTCTCTTCTGATGCTGAGCTGCTTTGACCTTACTGCAGTGATCTTGTTAATGCCTCTGTGGGGGGGTTCCCTTCTCTCTTCCCTAATATCTGAGGGGATATCAACAGCAGGAGTCTAAACTAAGCAATCTCCTTGGTTTTCCTTCTTGTAAAGAGCCTGCAGCATGCCAGACCCCAGGATCTGGGGAAGGAGCCTGAGGATGCAATGTACACTATGGTAATGAGCTGGCAAGCTCAGATCTCTCCAAACATCTCAGCATGCGCCAAAGGAATGGAGCGCATGCCAAAGGAGTGGAGTGCCCACCGCAGGGATCATGGTATTCATCCCTCGCGCACCTTGCTGCCTACTAGGAATGGGAGGCTCTGTCCTGCTGGCCCTTCTTCTGCATGTGGTGGACAAGTGCTTTGTAGGGCACTGACTATGACTGCTGGACAGGCCATGGGAAAGGACAGCATGACCCCATATGGTCTGTCAAGATGCCATACTGTGTTTTTCACTGCTTCAGAGCTCCCCGTGATGAGGCAGGCTGAGCTGGGCCAGGACACATGGAGCTTGCACATGGGCTGGCAGGGTTCCTTCCCCAAAGCCGTGACCGGTACCAAGCTGGATGTTTCCATTTGTCCCCGCTTCCTTTGTGGCAGGAGCTCTCTGTGCCTGACAAGGGCTGGATGATGGTTGGGCTGAGGCAGGAGGAGCGGTGAAGGAAGCTGCCTTCCCCATCTCTGACTGCGGGCAGAGGATAGTTTTTCAGTACCACCGACTCAGTGTAGGCATACTCGGGGACCTGCCATCTTCCTGTGGCTTCAAGCCTGGTCTGGCTGCTGTCCCTTGTTTACTCAATTCCAAGACTGTGTTGGGATCTGGCACCACGCAGTGCTTTGGGGAGAACTGGGAAGCTGAGCAAGCAAGGGTGTGTATGTTGTACCAAAAGCACTGATGTCTGCTTTGTTCTGGGGTGCCTGAAAGGGCAGTCCCCGGTACACTTTGCTCACTGCCTATCCTGGCTTCACAGTAACACTTCCATGGGTTCATTACCAGGAGGAGCTAGAGCAAGTCTCCCTCTCCTTGCTTACCTTGTTAGCCTTCACATTTTTTCTTCCCCAAGCTTTCTTTGGGTGAAATTATTTCCCAGGTCATTCTTATATCCCCAGCTCTCTGCATGCTCTTGACTTTACCGTGAGTGAAGTACCCAGCTGCCTGTGTACACAGGCTTGAAATGGCCCACGTGAGAGCTGTGTGCCCTCTCAGGACCACACCTACCTAACTCGCAGTGGCATGTCTAATGAGCCAGAGCACACAGCATGGTCTCTGCCAGCCCTGGGATGACAAACAGTCCTGCAGAAGGTCAGTAGTGAAGGCGCATGATACTTGCTGGCAAAAGTCACTGTGTTGGAAGAAAGCACTGACCCAGCCGGAAAGGGCAGAGTCCCATCATGCTGGCTCAGCACCTGCATACCCTGCAGCTGTGCAGTGGTGTGGTGCCCAGAGCCTCACAGCTGAACTGCCTGTATCATTACAGGAGGGCCTGAGGCAGCCCCAGGGGCTCTTTCCTGCTTGTCAGGATGTTGTGCAAGATGCTGCCTCTTTTGGTGCTTGGGGAAAGTATGGGCCATGGCCTGGGAGCCTGTTGCAGCTTGGGCCCTTGCCTTGCATTTGCTGGCCCGGTGCTCAGGGTTGTTGGGGTGAGGTTATTGGGGTGAGGATGGTTGAAAAAGGGTAGCATTTCCTTTGTTGGGATTTCTTTGGGCTCTGCTCCATGAGCCGTTCCTTCAGTGGCATTCTCTGGCTGCCATGCTTGGATCCCTCCTCTCAGAGGACCCTTGGCCATCAGCCTGTGCTGATTCTGGTTCCTCAGTACTGGTCTCCAGCCATCCCTGGTTTCTTCTGGTTTCTTTCTGCTGCATGCAAGAGCTGCTGCTTCTGAGCTCTGCTTGGAACAGGCAGTGTTGCCCAGCCCCTCTCCATCTGTGTTGACATCTCTTGCAGAGTGAGTTACCTATGCTCACGTGTGGATCTGCCCCCACAGCAGGTTCTCCTCCACTCTCCTTCTCTGGCTCCCCTCCTCAGCCACTTTGTGTCTTAGAAAACAAAGCCTTTGGCAAGTGAAGGAGGTGCCTGCCCTTCCTGGGGGAGGGCCAGCTGGCCTGCATTTGATTATGGCAGCGCCTCCTCATTCCTCCCCATTGTCCTTGCTGCCGTAGGAATGCCAGCCTTTTTGCACTCCATCCCCTGAACAAGTGTTGCTGCCTCTGGGGCCCAAAGAGGGGCTGGGGCCCTTCTTCCCATCCATCCAGGCCCCGCTGGCAGGAGAGCCTCTCTGCACATTTCCATGCACCTTCCCTCCGAGTTGAATACACCCCATCCTGACTCCGGCAACAGACAGACACAGCAAACCCTCCCGTAAGTACCAAGTGTCCGGTGCCCCGGTTGACATGTGAGTTGTATTGATTGTTTGGAAACAATGTAGAGAAGGCTTTTCACTCGGTTGCTTGTGCATGTCTGTATGTATCCAGCATGAATCAGAGTGCTTTGTGTGAGTCTTTTGTGCGCGCAGACAGAGCCCTGTGGGCTGTGTGCATCTTTGCACGGTCCCTCCGAATCCCAGGGTTGCGCTGTCTGTAGTACAACAGTGCCTGTCCCTCTTTCTCTTTATTAGAGGTTATTGCATGATCATTTCAGTGGGCATAATTTAACTGCAGCTAGAAGTTGTTGCTGGGATTGCATGCCTCCAGAGTTAGCTGGATTTACACACAGGGCAGGTGGTACCTTTCAGTCTGCCTGGACTTCTGTTAAAGGTTGTGGACAGGACAAGAGGGGGCTGCTCTCCTAGGCTGCTCCAAGGTTTGCTGGGCTCCTGTCCTGTGAGTGACTGAGACCTGCTGGCACAGTGCTCCCAGCTCCAAGAGATAGATCTGATCTTAGATGTGACAGCAGAAATCCAGAGCATGATAAATTAGCTGACTTCTGGAGATGTCATTACCTTCCACTTCTCCCCAGACGATTCAGAACAGCGACCTGCTGATTTGTTGTTTTCTGCTGTGCTTTGTTTCTGATGATGTACCAGATACAATGTCGCAGGTGATGGTTTTGAGGAAAAAAATCAAGTCCCCTTCAGGCAGTAAATTACTGATATTTCTTTTTGCTTAGCCTTTGATGAGGAAAGAAGGGTTTGTGAATGCTGGTCTGTGGGAAGCTGGAAACGATCCTGGTAGCTAGGACCTAAAAGTGTGATTTCCCCCCCCCCCCCCCCGGGCTCTTTGGCCCAGGTTGAGAGTTGATTTTACTGAAAGGGCATTATGATTCCCTGCTCTGGGGGTGTGCTTGGAGGAGATTTGGAGAGTAGAACTTAGCACCAAAGTGGAAAAAGAGGCATTTGATATGTCCTTACTGTAGTGTACCTATTGTGAACAGAGACACAGGTCACCGTGCCACAATGCTTGTCTCCTGCTAGCAGTCCTGAACAGGTCAGAACACGGCTTTGCCCCCCAGCACCTCTGAGCAAATGAGGTTTTTGCTGTGGCTTATAACAAAGTCTTTGGGAGAGGCTTAACATGGACTGTTCTCTCTACCTCTGTGCAGAGATTGGCTTTACTTTTCTGGGGACGGGCTGCATGAAATTCCCAAATAACAGCTTTCATCTGGTTACTGGTGCAAGTACTGAAAATGATGAAGGAAGATCTGAGTAGCACAACAGAGGAATATATACCATGCCTTCCTGATGCTGTGAAAGTGTTGTAGAGGAAGCCACTGTTGTCTCGCTTCAGCATTGTCTGATAGCAGCTGTCTCATCTCTCTCTTTCTCTTCTCTCTCTCCTTCCTCAGTTACGCTTGTAAAGTCATGTCCCTAGACAGACATCTAGTCTCATTTGCTCTCCCATTTCAGGGGTGTCCTTTTTCATGTGCAGCCTGAAGCAGTTGGGGGAATGAGCCTAGAGGTTGGAAAATCGATCCTCTGGCAGAGTTCGTGCAAAGTTAATGCATGAAATCTCTTTCTTCTCCTTCCCGCCAGGTTTTTGCTGGAGAAGTCTTGCAAGGTTAATATGCCTCTAATGTTTGCTTTCCCATCAAAGGATATTCATGTATCAGAAAGTTTCTGCTTTGCCTTGGAGTTTGAGATAGCTGTCTTGCACAAACAAGAAGTCTTGGCCATTTAAATCTGATCTGCTACAGCTCCCCTGTATTTTTCTGTCTTGCAAAATTAGTTATTTGGAAACGGTTCTGGCTTATGACTTCTCCAGTAATTCACTGCTAGATCTGCTGGTGCCCAGGCTATTTTCTCTTGTGTTTCATCAATGACTTTATTGCCAAATTGGCATCACGGCAGTGCCCCTAGTTCCCAGCAAGCTCTATGACAGTAGGTTAATGCTAAATGGCACCTTTCTGGTTGCACAACGCAAGTGTGAGACTGGTGCATAAGTTTGTCCCTCAGTGTTACAGGGCAGCAGTGAATTAATTAGGGTTTTTCATGCGCTAAATTCAAGCACAATTTGCAGTTGAAGGTGAGGGGTTCTTGGGTTGACATGCTTTTGAGCACCTCCCCCAGCACCTTAGGCTTTGCTTTAGTGCAGTACAAGGTCTGTGTGATGTTCGTGGCATGTGCGGGGGGGCAAAGCCTCGATCTGTCTGTCTGGGGTCCTTCTCCCTCCTCCTGTGCTGGCTGAATCCTCCCCCTCACTGGAGGGCATGGCAGGAAGAAGAGGCTGGGGTATACTATATCAGGCCAGTGCATGGCATCTTTTTGGGATGTAGGCTGCTCACCCCTCAACTGCCTTTCCTGATCCCAGGAGTGCCAATATGTTCTGCCACTGCTGTTTTTGCAGGGGGCACAATGCTTGACATGTTGAAAGTATCTGCTGCCTCCATCCTTGATCACCAGAGCACCTCTGAGTAAATATTCCTCTGTGCCCTTGGCTACCCATGAGCACAAGCTGACAGTTGTCTGATAGTCTGGGACTCCCCTTCTGTGAGTCAGGTGGGAACAAATCTCCTGCAGGGTCATGACACTGGTAGCCAGTCACTAATGGCAAGGAAGCAGCATTTCCTTCCAGCACGTTTAGGGATTTCCCAGCCTGTGTTGCAACTGAGCTGCAAGGGCAGTGCATTGTGCTTGAGGTGTAAGACCTGATGCTAGCAGAGGTCTTTGCTTAGCTGACCCTAGCCTTGTGCGTGTGTGCAAAATGTTGGGTTTGGGTGCTTTCTTCACTCTGAACTTGGGGTAGGAGCTGCGCAAGGTGACAGATTTTCTGAATGTTCGTGTGCTGGCATCCATCTGGGTGCTCGGATCCTCCTGGAGGCTGGAATTCCCTTTAGTCACGGCAGTTAAATAGATCTGTTCAAGCAATCTGGGCATGAAGCTTCCCTCCGCATACAGATGGGGCTGAAGCTCACAATGGCTCCCATCTGCATATTAAAGCCCTGGACATATGGACAGGGTTCTCCTGAGCACCCGCTGCCTCTGACCAGGCTCCTTTTGGCTGCTCCACAGGGGCTCACATTCTATTGAGTACATCTTAGTGTGTTCTTAAACCAGGGACCTATGTCTAGCCTTGTCAGCCACTCTGAAGAACGGAGGCCCAACAAATACGGTGGGTGTCTGGGTTCAGTTTCAGGTCCACATCTCCCAAGGCACAAGCGCCTGCAGTGCAATGCAGAGAGATCCCAGCACATCATTGAGTAATTAAGCAGTCTTGCTCAGCTTGTCACAGGGGAAAGGATGTGGATTGAAGACTACAGAGAAAGCATCCACGCTTCCCCATTCAGGCCCAAGGGCATACTGGAGGTTTCACAATCCCCAGCTGGGCATGGAGGACCTCATTAGAAGGGAGCCAGTGCAGAGCAGATGGGAGACACCTACCACAGTCCAGTCTGTCCTTGCTGGCCTGTGGTGTACTATTACAGCAGGGTATTTGTACAGCATAATGATGTGGCTGTCGGGACAGATGTAAAAGCAAAGCATGCAAAAAAACCTCTGGAGTTGCCATCAGTCTCTGGACAGAGTGATTTGTTGCTGTTGTGCAAGTTGCCAGCTTCGGTGACTCATGCATCTCACTGTGGCTTGATCTTAAATCTGGCTGGTAATGTGAGGCTCTTGGCACTCTCCGAAGAGGGGAGTTCTTCCCTTCACTAAAAGAAGCTTGAAAATATGTTTTTCCTCCTCCTCTAGGCAGTGGTTGTACATCCACAAATACACATGCTCACTCCTTTATTCCTTCTGCTTTCTCAGCCATCAGTGAGTTACACTCAACATGTGTAAACTCTTTCAAGTCAATCTTTAGATGGTTTCATGACAGTCACATGTAGTGACTGGTGTAGGCTGTAGCCAAATAAAGGGCCAGCCACCAGATCCCAGTTGTTAGGGGCAGCCAGAGAGAAGGACGGTGGCCAAAGCAGATTTCAGCATACAGTTTGGGTTTGTAACGGGCAAAGCATCAGAAAGAAGGGAGGATAATATTCACTGAGGTAGGGAAACAGCATCTGCTCCTATTCTGGTAAGAAGGGGTTGTGAGCAGAATTTCATTGACAAACAAAGCTTTGCAATGAGTGCACAAAGCTGATGAAAAGACGGGCAGTGCCTCAAACATGAAAAGGCTGGTTTGCAGCAAAGACAAACATTAAAGGTTCTGATTTTACTGGGAGGAAACTCAGCCCCTGGTCCTCTGGACTTGAGCTTCTAAATGTTGGGAAAATTCCCTTGGTGGGACAGGAAAATAGGGGGAGAAAAATCGGTGCAGAATCTACCCAAGGATGCAAAGTCATGAGCGACTGTGGAGCAAAAAAGAAAAACTGAGGGGAAACTGCACATCGTTGGCTGTTGGGAGGTTTTCTGTGGCTGCAGAGCAGTGGAAGCTGTGGGGAGGGCAAATCTCAGACACTTGCTGCCCAGCTTCCTAGGGAGTCATTTTATACATACATACATACACATATAAATACATACATATGTGTGTTACATATACATACATTTGTGTCTGTATATAGATACATAGTGAAACTGGCACAGGCTGCTCTGTGGAAGCTCTGAATTGTACCGAAGCAGGGATTATTGTGGCTTGTTGTGATTCATCAGTTGAGTCAGTCTGTTCCTAATGGAGCTACCCTAGGTGTTGCTTGGCAGTTGCAGCAGTTAGAGAAAAGAAGAGCAAGCACGCGTCCTGCACGCCGGCTCCAGCACAACGAGCCACATTGGCCCTTTGGGTCCTTGTGCTGTCATCAAGAGAGCAGAAATCATGTGCAATCCTATTTTATCCAATTATATTCTCCTGTAATTAGACTCTCCTAGACTTGTCAAGCCTGGCTGCCCAGAGGGGAAATGAAGGGATTTTTGAGCACCCAGAGTGCTGCTGCAAAAGGATTTCCAAGCACATTGCTCTAACGAGCACTCTTTGATGGTGCTTGGGCTGCAGCGTGCTGAGACCAACCCTGACTGGTGTTGCTTCCCTGACCCCTTGTTCTTCTTACCTGCCCAGTTGTGGGTATCTACTTGTTCTCCTGTCTTATGCTTAAATCCAAGGAGTTTGTAGCCTGCACTTGTCTCTCATCCTTTGCCCTCCTGCAGTGTTTGTACAACATCTAGCACTTGGTAACAGGCAGAAATGCAAATACAGGATGTAAAGTTTGTTTTCCTTAGCAGCTAGTTTTAGGTGAACTGGTGATTTTAGTGATCTCTCCTCCCTTGGAGAGAGGAGGGGAGGTACTGTGAGCTACACAGCACTCAGAAATGGTTTAGCTTTTTATTTCAAGAGGGTGAGTCCTTTCCTGGCTGTTTGAGCTTTTACCAGCTACATCCCATGTAGGACACGGTTTTGATTAGTTTGGTTTCTGCTGCTAATGAATGCCAGGCAGGGCTTCAAATGCAGTTTGGAAAAGTTGAATGCTACAGGGTGGGGAAGAGAGTAACAGTGAACTTCTGCATAGAGAGGAGTTTACTTCTAACGGTGGCTTTGCTGAAATGCTTATGCTCTGAAATGACATGGTTTCTTGTACCTCCAAGTGCAGCTGCCTGCTTGCAGAGCCACAAATCTTGCTAGAAGCGAGCAGTGGCTTTGGCTTTTAGAGATGTGGAAAAAGCATTGCAATGTCTAGGAGGGATCACTGTCTTCTCCAGAGCTCTTGTGTGTCAGGTGGCGGCTTGCTTTGAATTTTGCTTGAATTAGGGGTTGGTTGGGATGTTTTCTTTCCCTCTTTTTTGCACTGTGAAAGAAAGGGGATCTGGCCTGTGCCCAGTCGGGGTGTTCTCCGCGCACTTCAGTAGTTCTCGTGTGAAGCGCGGCCCCTTCCCCCTCCGCCTTGTCTCCGTTACCAGGGCTCCTTAATCTGGTATTTAGGCTAGCAGCATTTGCATGTGAATAGCTGGAACCGAGATGATGCACTGAAGCAGTGGCCCTGCCTCAGTCTGGCCATAGGGGATGGTAATGTACAGCACAGAGCTGGATGCAGCCAGGATATGGACCCCCTCTGTACAGATGGGAAGGTAGGATGAGGTCTATTTTTAACCGGGGGTCATCTGCAGGTCCTGAAGTCTTGCTCTCCCCCAGCTGCTTGCTTCGTGGGTGCTGTTAGTATCAGTGGGTGGGAGCCTGAGGAAAGCCCAAAGCAGATCCAAGCGAGTGGTGAGCCGACAACTTCCTGCTATAGCTACTTAGTTTCTGAGCTAGCGGAGAAACAGGCTTGTCACTGTTTGCCAGCTGACAGCTCTTGTGACAGTAAGGTTTTAGCCTGGATAATTTTGCTTTCAATATATTTTGATGCAAAATGGCTTTTTAACTGTGGTCCTTCTGAACTGTCAGCATACAAGGCAGTCTCCGGCCACAGGTCCCTGCTAATAGTGTGCATGCGGGAGCCTGTGACAAGGGACACATCAGTGTTGTGAGCAGGAGTCAGTTCTCAAAGCAGCCTAAAGCCATGTTGGACTTTAGAGGGGATAAGCCCAAATGGGCACCTGTAATGAGAGGAGCACACCTGGGAGCATGCATTTTTGTGCAAGACAGCAGCATTTACTTTGGACTTGTGTTCTGGTAAGCGCCCCGCCACTCTTTAATCTTGTGCTGCGAGTGCTGTGACTGGCATCTCAGCTCTGCAGGGTTCAGTGCCAAGACCTTGGGCTGCTGGCAGAGCAGGGCAGCTGCAGGAGTCAGTGCCTGTGTGGCACCATGTATAGCTTGTTGGGAAGTGCTTGGCTCAGTTCACAACGGTACCTGTGATGCTTTGACCTTTTCTGGCTGCACCAGTTTTGTCTCCTTTGCTGCAAGCCAACCTCATTGTGCTTTCCAAACTCATGACTGAAGTTAAGGGCACTTAGAGTGAACACAGTGGTGGTGAGAGGAGGTCTTGTTAAATGGGGAGTTGTGTATTTGTTTCTTACCACAAAGATATGTGATTAGTTGTGTCTCACTAACAGCAGAGTGGAGCACAGCTTGCGTACAGGAGCTGCGTACAGGAGCTGCATACAAGCTGGATCAAGGCTTGTTTGATTATGTTGGTTTCTTTTTTGCTGTCCTTGACGATGTTCCCAGCTGTTGTGCTGCTTCCCTCTCTCTGTCTTGTAGAAAGGAAGGGAGTGGGGGGCTTGCAGTCCTGGGACGTTGCTGCAGAAGGATGGGGGACTTGGTCTGTCTTGTTGCTGTGCTTCAGTCTTCATACCCAGAGCTGTATTGCATCCCTGCCTGTATTGTCGCTCCCATCAGGATCAGTCTTGGCTTTTCATCATCCCTATCTCGGCTCCCCTGTGCAGTCACTTAGGATTCAGAAGGAAGCCTTCTTGCAGCAGAGTTAGTCACCCACCTGGGTGCATTTTTCTTTTGCAGAAAGTTGGAGGGTTTGTGATCTGCCTACTCCACCTACCTCTGCCTATGTGACAAGAAAAATACAGTTATAATCATTGTCTCCCCACAGGAAGAGATGAAAGAGAAGGTTTGGACAAAGGCAGACCCCCTTGAAATTGCCCCTTCTGGCATATGTCTGCAGATGCACAGTGTCTGTCTCCTGTCTTGGCTACCCAGAAGGTGTCAGAGATCACTGGACCTTGAGTATGAGAGGAGTCTGGTGGGTTTGTGGTAGGTTTGGGATGGGGAGATATAATAGCTGAGTGGTGGCTCAAGTGAGGATCTGGGACCCCTGGAAGGCTTTCTATGCAGTGCTGGCAATGTGCCCTGAGCCAGGGCCGAGCAGCTTCTCTTGGCCTCTATTTGCAGATGACACTTCAGTGGTGCCAAAGACAACAAACTACAGGAGCTTCTGTCCTTGAAGCGCTGCAAGCCTTGCCCACGTGAAATGAGCAGGGACCAACACAGGGCGATGGGCTTGAGGGTTGCACCGTGCTCCAGTGAAGTCCCTGGCTCTCCCTTATGGCACAGCAGGTCCCCGAGAGCCCCTGCCTCCCCCGGGCAGCCTGGCAGGACCAACCTGTTGCTGACTCCTCACGCAGCTGCTGGATAGGTCAGCCCTGTGTATGCAGGAAGCACATTTGTCTCTAATCCTGTAATTGAGAGTTTTAGTAGCAACTTGTCTGTAAAGATCAAAAGCTGAGGTAAAGGCTCCTTCCTGCCTGGTTCCAGACATGCTTGGGAAGATTCAGCTTCCCTACACACAGGTGCTGCCTCTTATATACAAGCAGCTCTTGCAGCTTTGCAGAGAAGCTATAGGGCTGCTGGCTCCCCAAAAGCCCCACAGCTGGAGGGCAGTATCCTGGCTTGGCTCAGCATGGTTTGTAACCTTACCGGGACACAGATGATGGCAATACCCCTGCCTGCATGAGGGTGTTCCCTCCTGGGTGCCAGGACACTCTTGGTCCCTGGACAGGGCTGCCATTTCCTGTGCTAAAAGGAGCAGTTGAAGCAGATGATGTGACTGGAGAAAGCCTTGGTGGCCACTTAGCGTGTTACCAAGCACGCTGCAGAGTCTGGAGGGCTGCTCCCATTGTGCAGGGAACAAAGCTGAGCTATTCACTGGCCTGTGACAGGCACTGGGGATGGAAGAAATGCCATCAAGATTTAGAGTAATTTCTGTGCAGCCCTTGGAGTTCTCACCAAAACCAGACAGATACCATATGAAGATGAGAGGTGGCAGGGCTGCCTCCCTGTGTGATTTGCACCCCTGATTCCTCCTCACTGTGGCCCCATGCAGATCCGCGGAATTCCCTAGAAATAAAAGAAGCCTCTTTTATCTCTTTCTCTCTCTCTCTCTCCTCCCCCCCCCCCCCCCAATCTGTGCATGGAAGTGAGGTCCCTAGCCTCAGAGAAGGCCTTCACAGGGTGGCTGCCTTCCTGACTGGCTGCTGTAAAGGCCAAGCTGGCCTGCCGGCTGTGCCTCTCCTGCACATTGCTCTCAGCACCCTCTTTCAGAGCCCTGTGTGCCTTTTGAGCTCAGCTTTTCCCATCAGTGAGTGAAAGGGAGCCAGCATACAGGCTTCGGTCAGGATCACCCATTGACCTCCACAGCCAGAGAGGTGAGATGTGCCCTTAGCCCACACTGACGGCCAGCCCCTGCTCAGGGCAGAGCTGGAAGGGGCTGGTGTTGGTTTGCGTACAGCTGGAGGGAGCAGCTTAAAAAAACACAGCAAAATAGGCCATCTGTCACTGCCATGCAGATCTGCTGGGCTCTGCTGCAGTCAGTGTTTCACCTCACCTTGATGTGCTTCTGCCTCTGGGGAATAAAAGACCCTCTGCATCACAGATAAATGCAGATTCTCACCAGGGTCTGGCATGTCCTCTGCCTCTTCATGCTCCTCCCAACCCCCAGCAGTGGGCAAGTCTGGAGCATAAAGCCTAGATCAAGAGAGAGGCAGGTCAGGGGCCTGCTGCTGCACTAGGCAGAGTGATGGGAGGAGAGGGGGCTGCTGCTCTTTTGATTGTCCTGTGCTGCAGTTGCATGGGGCTGTTTGAGAAGAGTTTTCCCTGAGCAGCTGCTGGTGTTTCTGAAGCAGCTCCTTGCTCTGCATGAGTAATGGGGCTGGCTGCACGCATGTCGTGCAGCTGCAGCTCAAAAGAGCAATGTGGTCGGCTGTGGGAGCTCCTGTGATATCTGTCAGTGGAGTGACTCTGCTCAGTCTGCAGGCTATCCCTCGTGCTGGCATTCAGCTCTCATACAAACAGCAGCATTTGGCTCTCATCGCCATCCCCATCCAGAGGGTAGGCACCATGTGAATGAAGCACCTCCCACCCTGCCTACATCTGTCACCAATAGAGAGGAGCCTGGTGCCTGATCTGTTTGACCACCACATCCTTGATGGGGATGCAGTGTCTGCTTCTCTGCAGAAACATAGCAGGTATGCAGGGCCTGACAGGTCAAGTGTTAGAGATGGTCTGGTTCACTTCAAGGGCAGCCTCTGGTGTTTCGACGCATCCACTGGTCTTGGGCAGTTGGTGGAAGGTGCCAGGCAGGCCTGTCCTGGATGTTTTCCCTGCTTTGTGCATCTGATTTTTAACAAATAACTCTACTGTTCATCAGTGAAAACGCAGAGTTCCCTGGCCAGGCCTATGGCAGCTGGTCACATCTTATTCAATCTATAGTTAAACCTCATCATCATCCCTGCTTTATAGAGAAAGTAGTGGCTTATGAGCCTGACTAATTCAGATGTTTGCCTTTCCTCTCATTTTTATCAATGACAGAGAGGTCTTCGTGCACGGTGCTTCATTAGCCCCTTTCCTGCGATGGGTGGTAAGGCACTCTTACCTTGTGTCTGTGACATTGGACCACATTTTACCCTGCTCCTCTTGTTTGACTGATACAGCAGAGCTGTTTTAACAAGGCCAGCATATGCACCACTGCTAAAGTTAAGCCCCATGAAACTGCTTCCAGCATTCCTGGAGCATCAGAAATAAACTGCTGAGCTCGGTATTCGACTAACCAGCACAAACATGTAGTGTATGAGCAAGCAGAGCCAGGCAGGTGCCAACAGGCACGGAAAATGCACAAGCTGCAACTGGGCTTGCATGGTCTCTGATTCCTACTCGCTGCAAGGATGGGTCAGAGCACTTGGGGTGATCCACAGAGCCACACTCTGATCAAGCTCCAGGCCTGTGCGTGCCGTCGGCTCTGGGGAAATGGCACGGGGAGCAGCAATCCCATTCCTGCAGCTTACTGATGCCCCCTCGACCTCATCCTGCATGGTAGTGGTGAGAATGTCTGGGCAAAGGAGGAAGGCAAGTTCCAGGTTTTATATCAAGCAGGCCATATTGAGATATGAATTCCTGCAGTCTTGGCAGAAGCTTCCCCTGGGCCCCCCTGCCCAGAGAGGACAAACGTGCCCAGCAGCGTGGGTGCCCAGCGTCACAGGGACCTAGTGGGGAGGTGGAGCTGTGGCAGAGCAGCCAGCACAGCTGAAGCCCTCTGCATAAGGAGCTGTTTGTTTTGCTGAATTGTTAAGCCCCATTGACAATAGCAGTCCCCCCTCCTCTCACACTCGAGGAACTGTGGTGGCTACACACTGATCCTTTCTCTTGTCTTGCGCTTTAGGCACCGAATCAGGGTTATTCTTCCCTGAATCACTCTGACTGGCTGTTGCTTTTTGTTCTCACTCTCTGCAGGCATACGAGTGGGCCTTGGAAGGGATGCGACACCTTGCCTGCATCAGCATGGAGGACTGCAGCTCCGCCGAACACTGTGCAGGGGTGATCAAGTGCCTGGAGAGTTACAAGGGGCAGCACCCGGACATCAGCCATGCCCGGTTCCAGGAGATGAAGGAGCTGGCCTGTGAGCTGAAGAGTGATAAGGGACTCAAGCAGTGGAAATTTGCATGGTCCAAATGCCAGGAGACCAAGCTGGTTTTTGAAAAAAAACTTGAAGCAGCCTTGAGAACAAGGAGGTCTCTGCTGTCAGACTGCAAACCAGCTGTGGGGGAACAGCCCTGGGCCAGCAGTGAGGCTGGCAGTCTGTCCCACTGGAGGCACTCTGAGGGGGCCACCCCTGGGTCCCACTGGGACAGGACTTGCAGCGCATCCCACTGCTGCAACAGGCCCAACCGCTCTTTGGGGTGGACTAATGATAAAGCTCCCTTGCCTTCCCTGAGCTGCCCTGGTGATGTCAGTGCTGGGGAAGAATTTGCCTGCCAAGCTGTTCTCAGCCCTGGTCCTCACTTGAGCAGAGTTTCTTTTGCCAGCAGGGCCTCCAGGTCTCCAAAGCTGCCTGAAGAAAAGCCAAACTTGGAGAGCATATTAGAAACCCTAGAGGTGAAGCCATCCTGCACCTCCACTCCAGCCTCTGGGAAGCCACCTCCCAGGAGGATGCTCCGGAAGGCCCAAAGCTTTGACCTTCCCTGCAGTGAGAGCCTGTGGTCAGGCTGCCAGAGGACACTGAGCGAGCCGGCCAGATATGGCAACACTGGTGTCTTTATTAAGGGACTGGAGGTGAGCAGCACCGAGCTGGCGGACAGGACTTTTGCGCTGCGGCAGCAAGCTGCTCACAGCTGGGCTGCGGACTGCCTGCTGGAGGGACAGAGGGGCTGCCTCTCTGTGTCAGAAGCCAAGAGCTGGGGCAGGTAAGTGGCTGTGACACTTGGTGCTCTGGTCCTGAGGGTGGTGAAAAGGCAGGCAGCAAAGATGTGATGTCTGCAGTGATAGTTACTTTGGCAATGGGTACAGGGCAGATAGATGGAGATGTAGCTCCAGCGTCCCCGTGCACACGCGTGTGTGGCACTGAGCAGGCCCACAGGGATGTCCCCACATAGCCTGGCACCTGCTTCTGGGGCGAGGCAGGGAAATGGGATCTGTTGCTCTTCCCCCACAGCATGGTTCCTCCATAAGAGGAGAAAGAGCAGTTCCCAGGCAGGAGAGGGAGTCTCTGAACATTGCTGGCATCAGAGGATGAGGGTTTGCAGAAACGTAGTATTCAGGGACTTAGCAAACCAGTGGTACGGGTGCAATGGGAGGGCAGAAGCATAGTGCATCATCCCACACACTTTTGGGGGGTGCTGTACCCAGACTGGTAGGGAGGCACAGTACCCTGTGACAGTAGCTTCAAGGTAACGGGGTGTTTGTATGTGCCTTTTGGGGCTGAGTTCTCTGTGTTTGGGTGACTAACAGCTGGCTTTTGTTTTCTTCTTTTTCATTCTCTGTCCTTGAGGATCTCAACTTAGCTTTGTTGTCATACTGCAATGTGCCTGGGCTATGGGGGGCCCAGGAATGTGAGCTGTTCTTGAAGAGGGGCCACCAGGCAGGTCTTTCAGCTGCTCTCACTGGAAAAGGCATATTAAAAAAAAAAAAAGTGGTGGTAGAGATGAGAAATGAGTGCTGGATGTGGGGGAACCACAGAGCTTCTCCACTGCTTCTGCTCTTCATGGGATGGCTGGGGACAGTGAAATCTTCTGGAAGGGGCCTCTGATACCCTAGCATGTGTCAGGAAAGCTCATGGCAGGGGATGAACAGCAGCAAATAGGCTAACTGCTTTGCTTCTCAAGGGAGTGATGCAGCAGCCCTTCTGCCCGTGGGTGCTGAGGCAGTCCTGATGCAGCAGCCCTTCTGCCCGTGGGTGCTGAGGCAGTCCCGCTGCACGATCTCCGTGTTGGGTCTTAGGGAGAGCTTCTCTAGGGATAGCCCAGTGCTTTGCAGGCACTCTTAGACTGCTGTAGCCCCGCTGCAGTCTGGGTCCCTTCAAGGCTGAGTGTTCCCTATTGCAGCAAGCTGCGGCACATCATTGATGAGATGGTAACCACAGAGCGGGAATACGTGAGGTCGCTTTGCTACATCATCGATAGCTACTTCCCTGAGATGGAGCGCCTCGACCTCCCCCAGGACCTGCGTGGGAAGCGCAGCGTCATTTTTGGGAACCTGGAGAAACTCTATGACTTCCACAGCCAGTACTTCCTGCGAGAGCTTGAGAGCTGCTGCAACCACCCGCTGCGGGTCAGCCACTGCTTCCTCCGACACGTAAGGCATCAGCACCTTCCCCCTGGCCTTGGGCTCCTCAGGACATGCGTTTGGCTCCTATGCCCAGCAGTGCCTATATGTTTGGCTGCTGACCTGTGTGTTAGTGGGCTCTTTGGGAGTGGGAGGACTGCCTTGTGCTGGGTTGGTTTGTCCCCTGCCAGCTCAAATACTAGGTTGGGCTGGAATGGCTCTGCGAGGCTGAGCCCAGGCAGCAGCAGATGCTCTTTGCCTTTCCTGTTGTTCTTTGCTACCAAGAGACAACTGCCAGGGAAGCAAAATGCCTGCTCCTTAAAACCCACCTGCTTCTGCAGGGCCATCCCTTACCCTGTCTTCTGTCAGTGCAGAAGGACTCTAATGAGTAGAGGGGTACATATCTGCTGCTCTTGTTGAAAAGGGCTGCTAGGGAGAAATATGGGGCGTTAGTCCTAAGCTCAGGTACCCCATGCATGTTTGCTGCTACCAGGTGAACACTACCTGCTGGGATGTGTAAGGTGCCAGGGGTAACAGGACAATGGATTAAAAAGTCCTAGCTACTGTAGGAGTAGGAAGACCAGAACATTCCCTGGCTCTTAATAAACTTGAAGCAAAGTCATTCTTGATGCCATAGGAGGCTCTGGTGCAGTCTGGGAGAGGCAGAAGTATTAGAGTAACTAACCCAGGGCATGGCTGTCGCTGTCCTGGGTGTGTGTTGATCATGTGGGGATCTCTTTTGCAGAAAGACCAGTTTGGGATGTATGCATTGTATAGCAAGAACAAGCCAAAGTCAGACTCGCTGCTGGCCAGCCACGGGAATACCTTCTTCAAGGTAAATTCCACTGCCTACATCACGATTGCTCTTGGTGTTTGGGTCACTGATCTGTTTAAATAAACCCAACTTTCCTGCTTGAGGCATGCTCAGCACTGCCTCTGCTTTCCTGGCACAGCTTTCTGCACAAGTGTATGTGGGGGGACAGGGGCAGAGATGCAGTGAGTGCTTTGGACAGGAGCACAGCACACAGCAGCATTGGTCCTATAGCCTTGCATTTCCCCGCAGAGTGAACAGAGTACCCCAGTGAGGAAAGCTGTGGGTGTCAGTGCCTGCCTGGGGGCACGGGGCTCTCCACAGGGAGCTGCTGCCTTCACTCTGCTGTGTTTCTCAGTTGAAGCAGGTGCAGCTTGGGGATAAGATGGACCTGGCCTCCTACCTGCTGAAACCCATCCAGCGGATGAGCAAATACGCCCTGCTCCTGAAGGACCTGATCAAGGAGTGCAGCGAGGCGCAAGAGCAGGAGCTGGGCTACCTCCGTGCGGCTGAGGAGATGGTGAAGTTTCAGCTCCGGCACGGAAATGACCTGCTGGCCATGGATGCCATCCGTGACTGTGACGTACGTTCCAGTGTCCTCCCCTGCCTGGGGGGCAGAGCTACACTTCTTCTCCTTCTCTAGACTTGGGGTCTTTGGATTGTATGGTGAGCCTCCCCTCAAATTCCCACAGTGATCAGGGTGCCATCTGCCGGTACTCTGTACAGGACTATTGAGGTACAGGGCAAGGGAACAGCAGGGTTGGGAGGTCTCCTTGATCCACTAGGACAGACAACCTGGATGCTGTACTTGACCTGGGTGAGCTGCTTGTCATAAACACACTCCCAGGTGCTTACTGGTGATGCGAGGCAGCCTGGCAGCCCTTGCAGATGGCGTCCTGCAGGCTGCCTTGGGCCCTTCCATCTCTTTTGAGCTGGTGATAGTGAGCTGGGTCGGGCAGTTTGCAAGAAGGAGTTCAAACTGATGCTGATGCCAGGGGTGGGCCAAAATCAGCTAGGTGAGACTTGAAGGAGAGGCATGCGAAGTGCAGCACTGGAGGAGGAGGAACCACAGGGCTCAGGGTGGAGGAAGGTGGATCTGGGACAGGACTGAGGGACTTGCCTTCTGACCCAGATGTGCTCCTGGCAGTTTGATGGGACTCCTTTCCTCTTCAGCTCTCTTCTTCCCCCTAAGATAATGCTCTGGCTGCTGCCTCCAGTTGCCACCCCAGAGGTTTGTCACAGATGACAGGGTGATAGCAGAGGGTCATCTGCGTGCCATGCCTAGGAGAGAGGTGCAGCTCTCCCCTGAGCTCTGGGCCAGTTGTTTCAGCCTGATGTGGCCTCTAGCAGTGCTATGCAGCCCTACCTCTTTAAGAGCCCTCCTAACATGACAGGTAGCTTGCCACCTCTTCACCACCTGGGCCACAACCATATGGGACCCTGCTCTCCATGTCCCAGCCTGGGGTTGCCTGGAGCTGATCCTGCTGGGGTCTTAACCAGGCTGTTTCCTGTGTCCAGGTGAACCTGAAGGAGCAGGGGCAGCTGGTGCGGCAGGATGAGTTCACCATTTGGCTGGGCCGTAGGAAGTGCCAGCGACACGTCTTCCTCTTTGAGGACCTGATCCTGTTCAGCAAGCCCAAGAGGATCGAGGGTGGCTTTGATGTGTATATCTACAAGCGCTCCTTCAAGGTAAGGGCAGCCCTGCAGCTCTGTCTTGTGCAGGAGGTGTCCATGGCTGGTTTCCCCATGGACACATGGCTCTGAAACGGGGAGCGGGAGCAGGAGTACCTTCAGCAGAAGAGCGGCTCCCACCACTGCTAAGCCTTCTCCAAGCCATGCAGTGAAGCCAGAAGGGAATACTTCACACATTAATGCCTGGGCCCCCTCCGTGCTCTGAGATGTGTGGCCAAGGTCTTCTGAGGAATCTAGAGTGTGAGGGAAGGGCAGTGTGTGGCAGGGAGGTGGTGCTGACTCTGGATGAAGCACTGGGAATTGCCTGGGCTGTCTCTGCTCAATTGTGTCCATATGGTACCTGCTCCTGTCTGGACCCTCAGACTCCTTCCTGTTGGGTCTGCTGAGTTGGGGATAGCTCTGGTACAGGGTGCAGGCAGTGTTTACGCTTTCTGCTCCTAGTGGAGCCCCAGTTGATGCTTTGCTCTTCCTTCTTCTGGCAGACTGCAGACATCGGTCTGACAGAGAACTCTGGAGACAGTGGCCTGCGCTTTGAGATCTGGTTCCGAAGGCGAAAGTCCAGCGACACCTACATCCTTCAGGCCAGCTCAGCTGAGACTAAGCAGGCCTGGACCAGTGACATTGCCAAGATCCTGTGGCAGCAGGCAGCCCGCAATAAAGGTGTGATTCCTTCCTGGGGCATCTGTGCCGCAAAAGGTGCGGGAGCCCTGTTCGGCTCGTGCTGTCCTGAGTAGGTTTGGAGCCTGTTACCAGGCAGCTCTGTGCAGCGAGCAGCTGTGTGTCAGCATGCAGCCTCAGGAGCATGTGCTGGGCTTGGCTAGGCATGTCTGTTCCCTGCCCCTCATGCCCTGTGAACTTAACCAGTCCAAGCTCTGTGTGACTGTAGACACCTGCCTGGACTCTGTGAGAGAAACGGGGGATACTAGCACAGGGTTCCCTTCCCTGTGAGTGTGGGCTGTGCTCCTGAAAGGCTCACTGCTCTCCTCATGATCTAGGCCACTACTGGAGTGGCAGCTGTCTCACTGAGTCCCTCCTCTTCACTCCAGGCTTCCCGCTTGGCAGGACTCTCGTAGGAGGCATGGCACTGAGCTGCTTGGCCAGAGCAGGGCGTGATTGCTTGTCTGTGGAGACTCCTCAGGACTGGGGAGCAAGGGGAGAACAGATCTAATCTCAGTAGTTCAGGAGCAGTATGGCCCAGGATTGCTCTGGCCTGGGGCTGCATAGTGCCCGTGGGGTGGGTTGGAGCAACCTCACAATGTGGCTGTGGGTCTCTTCCCCTCCAGAAATCCGTATGCAGGAGATGGTCTCCATGGGTGTGGGCAACAAGCCGTTCCTGGATATCAAACCCAGCGAGGCAGCTATCAACGACCGTGCTATCGATTACATCATGAAAGGCAGAGGTGAGTGCCAGCCGTGCCTGCCCCCTCACTCTGTGTGAGCTAGGCAGGACTGGTGCTCAGGGCTTTTCTGGTATGTTTTCTGGCAGGTGCCAGGACCAGAGCATCAATCGCGGTGTCTCTGTTTGACCATTCCAACCCGTACAAGAGGACACAGGTGCAGCTCTCTGCTGGCAGCACTCCCACTGCATACAGCCCTTCCTCCTCTTCCCTGCTGGGGCCCCTCAACCTCCACATGTACCTGGACCAGGCTCTGCTGCCAGACGTACTGGCCCCCAGCCGCCCCTTTGACATCGGCACCTGCATTGAGGAAGATGAGCTGGAGCACGAGACAAGCAGCCAGCCATCACTGAGTACGTACGAGCCTGCTGCTCTGCAACATGTCCCAGGATGTGCAGGCTCGTCCCTGCACCTTGCTCTGTGCTGTACAGTCACGCCAGGCTCACTGGGGTCATGGCAGTCCCTGCCCCATAGCCAAACTGGGGCAAGGAGGGCCCTGCCCTTCCACGCCAGCTCTGTCTCAGCTTTCATGGGGGGAGTTGCTCAGACGCAGGGATCAGTAAAGTGGTCACTAGTCTTCAGCCATCCCAGTGGCAGGCTGGATGCTGCATACTGGGGCTGCTGTGGCCTTGGAGACCAGTGCTCGTGTCTCTCTCTGCCTGCCCTTCTGGTATGAGGCACTCTGTCTCTTGCTCTCACCAGCCTGGTCCAGTGACCCCTTGGTTTCCCCTCTGTGAACTTCCCTGGCCAGTCTATACCAATCTCCAGCATAATTTGCTACACTTCCTTGGGTTATTTTGTTGACCATGGCCCAGACAGGGTTGCGGCTTATCTGTGGGCTTGAGTGGCTGGTGCCTCTGCAAACAGATATGTTATCACATGTATACGACACAGGTCATGTAGGCCAAATTCACGGCCATCAGAGTGACCTTCCTCTCTTCCCCCAGCAACAGAGAGCTCGGAGTCATCGCACTGCATGTCAGGCAGCGGCTCCAGTGGCTCCGACAGTGGCTGTGTCTCCAGCATCCCACAAGAAAGCTTCTGTGAAGACATGGGCTCACCCCCCTACATGCCCCTAGGCTCACAACACAGCTCTGCAGTGGAGGAGAAACCCAGGTTCAAAAACAGCCAGTACATTTCTGCAGTAAGTGCAAGCAGCCAAAATACTCTCTTCACTCTGCCTGTTCCTGCATCTGCCTCCCCAGTTCAAGCCACTGCCCCTCACGGGGGTACTGAAGATGCTGCTTTTGGGCTTGGAGTCACTGTGGGGAAGTGACCCTTCCTCTTGCAGAGACTCGCCTCCTCTGGGGCAGGCAAAAGCCCCTCTGTTGTGAGAGCCTCCCCTGCAGTGGCCAAGATCCCCAAGGAGATGTACTGGAAAGGACCTGCAGTGCTGGAGGCTATGCCAGGAGGGGATGCTGCACACATAGGAGCTTTAATGCTGTCATGGGCTGGAGTACATATGTAACCTCCTGGGATGGATGGAGCTCTGCTGCAGATGCTGCTAAGCTCCTTTCCTGGGAGGCTTGGGCCTTTTTTGGGGAGCGATGAGATGGAGGAGTGGGAGCCTGTTGCTCTGAGATGTCAGTGTGTCTCCTCTTATGTTCCTGAGAGTTCTCAGCTGCTTCCCTTCCCACTAGATCGTGTCCTGATGCTGTTGTCCTCTAACCCTGTACTAATGCTGGCTTCTCTCCTCTGCAGAAAGCAGGCCAGGTCACCATAAGTCCCTCGACAATAGTGTGAGCCCCTCTGCACACGTGTACCGCCTAAAGAAGTGGAGTTGTTGTAAGTAGCCCCTGAAGGGGATTTTCCAGCAGCTCTGAGTGCTGGTCAGGTTTGTCAGTAGCTCTGAGTCAGGAGAACCTCACCCTCTGCTTCTCAATGAGTTTGCCACACACATTTCTGACCAGTCTCTGAGGCTCTGATTCATCTGGTTAGAGAAGACCAGCTCCCACAGAGATGGCTCCTATAGAGCCGTCGCCTTAAACAGCCGGTCTGATGCCTCCTGGGTTTGAAGGAGCAGAAGCAAAACAAGCAAAATCACTTTCAGGTAGTAGAGGCTTGAGCACCACCTAGTCATCAGTGTTCAGATAAGTTTCTTTCCTCTGAATGCTGCCCAGCTGTCTAACCACTAATCTGTTTCTTGTGGCTGTTTGCCAAAATCCTGCTCTTCGTTAGTCCCTCTGAACTGCCTTGGGGAATCCACGGTATTGTCCCCAAGCTGGATTTATCCCATAGTTTCCTTTGAACCTCTGAAGGAAACTGCATGTCACCAGGCAAAGGAACCTGCTAGGTTATGGTCAGGATGTCCTGAGGGAGCTGCCAGATGTTGCTTCTGCACTTACTGATTTCTGGAGGATGCCTTGTCTGCGAGGAAATCGCTGTTGATCTGAGGAGGGATGAGCCCTGGCAAGATGCGCAGCCAAGCAGGGCTTCCTATGTGTGGGTGGCAGCCCTTGGAAAGTCATGTCATGCCCCACTCAGACTAGCCTGCTCCTGGCTCAGCTTTTCCTCTCTGTCTTTAGGACTGAGCCTCCCTTTTCACAGGGAGCAGAGGGGTATGAACACAAGAGGCAGGATTAGTGCTGCTGTCTGGCGGACAGCTCTTAGGAGCTGTCTGGCGGAGGTCAGAAGGCAGAAATCACCACGTTTCCTGGCTCAAGTGTTCAAGGCACCCGGCAGTAGGTGGCTCGTAGGTTTGGCACCGTGGGCGGGTTACAAGCATGCAGGCCCACAGCTTGTGCTCTGCAGGTGCAGGAGTTCATAACCAGCCAAGGTTAAAATTTAAGATCCAGAGCCCCTTCTGGGGGGTGGGTCACAGACAAGACCTTTGAAGTGGCCACAGAAGCAGCAGGGTTTGCCAGCCCGCTGCTGCTGGGCCAGCAGCATGTAGCCTTTGGGTGAGTCCTGAGGTGCAGAGGCAGCCCTCTGCATGTGGGAAGAGCCGCACTTCTCCTGAGAGGCTCTTCCAGTGAAATGTTCTTTCCCCACCAAAATGCAGCTCTGACAAATGGTGGTTTTCAAACGTTTTGCAAAATCTCTGCTGGCTGGGACAGAGGGACCTGTGGGATCCTGCCACGTCACAGGAGTGCAGCCAGTCTAACCCATTGCACGGTGCTGTGTTCCAGGTTTGATTGCGATTTCAAACTCACTGAAGACCCCAGGCCTCTGAGCAGCAGAAGGAGACAGTCTTCACCCATGAAGATTTTTTTTTTTTTTATATATATATAAAATCAGGCTCTTTCAAACAGTCCAAAACGTGACCTCTGGCTGGGGGGAAGTCCCAAGAAGGTTTCTGTCAATTACACGTAATAGCTTTGGTGTTGGATGGGACCTTGGGCATTCAAAACTTGTTAGCCCTATATTTATGAGTAATAAGTAACATAGCAGTTTGGAGAAAAAAAAAAAGTATTATTTTTAAAGCTATGAGCTGTACAGATTTTTGTTACAAGTGACTCTGTTACTATTTGTTCGGTAAGCTGCACATTTTATAAAGTTTTTGGAAGGGCATGAAGAGAAACTGAGATATTTAAGAAAAGTAGTGTAACTTTCTGTTTCAGGGTTGTATTGACCTGGAGCTCAAGATTTAACGTCCTTCTTTGTTCTAAATATGCTATCATAGCAATAATTTATTTTCTTGGCTTAATACTTCTGTTTTAATAAAAGCAATTTCATTGTTACAGTGAATTGTTTCTTCAGATGATTCTTCTAGTGCCTCAGCGCTGAGCTTATCTCTGTCTTAACTATCTGTCAGCTTTTCCAGTCTCCCTGTGCAATTTCTGCACTAACTGCCAGCTAAACCATGTAAAACCTGAGCATGCTCCCCAGGAGAGGGGGAAGATCCCAGGCAGCAGCATGTGGAGGCTTCCCCGATGCTGGTGGGAAGGCCTGAGGCAGAGCATGGAGTTCAGAGCAGCCAGCAGAGATGTCACTAGGAGTGACAAGGAGGGAGCTGTCTGGCGGAGGTCAGAAGGCAGAAATCACCACGTTTCCTGGCTCAAATTAGAGCCCCTTACCCTGCGTAGCTGCTGTCGCAGCGGCAAGTCTCTCTCTCCCCCCGTTGGGGCAGGTTGCAGTCACATAGGGTGCGAGTGGCAAAGTTCAAACTCCAGCATGCCTTGTCCTGGCGGCCAGGCTGTGCCCTGGGTTTTGGGGTGACAGGGACTGGCTGCTTGCTTCGCCTCTGACTCCGCCCCTCTATGGGTACTTCTGTCCCGCTGTTCTGGCTTGTTTGAGGAGCTTTGGGTGGTGGTGGCATCTGAGACCAACGGGTTTTGAGCATAATGGGTTGATTACAATGCTGAACCTTAAATGCATGTTGTTTGAAGTAGCACAGCTTAACTGGAGGACAAACATGCCCTGTGTTCCAAGGCTGCCTATTTGTGAGTAACATCAAAGCTCACTGCATGGCTGCGACACACTCTCCGTGCTCTTAGAGGAAATGAAAATTAGCATGAATTGAATGAAATGCTATGAAATGAATGAAAATTTTGGAAACCGTAGTTACTTGCTGCCAAGCTCCTGTTTACTCCTGGTTTATGAAGTGCTATAAATTAGGCTCCCCCAGATGGGAGAGCAGTGGTGTCATGTTTAGCCTGAGGAAGAAGATGAAGCAGTAATTTATTTAACTGCAGTTTTCTCCTAGCTGCTGGGACGGGGGAGCTGCCTGGCCCTTGACAGTGCAGTGCTGTAGTCTCAGATGTTAAACCTCAGCCACCTGAGTTACCCCCAATGTATGGACCATGTTCCTTCAAGTTCGAAATTCCTGTACTGTACATACACCACTTGTCTGTTTTTAATAAGCTGGATGTTTTTTAAAGCTTGTTCTTTTTTTAGACAGCAAAGAGAACACAGTTTGACGCCTTGTACAAAATTGTGTGGGAAACAGATGCACAGGGAAGATTTTAGAAGTTACTATTTTAAAATAATTGCGAAGTTAATGCAAGATTTTTGGGCAGCAATAGCTCATGTCACAAGAGGGAGAGACTTTACTAATGCAACAAGAGGAACATGAAACTTCCTGAATTTCTCTGTTTCAAAGGTTTCTGCATTGCTGGAAAAACCTTTAGTAATGTTTACCTGACACTTTTTTCAGGGTTTGATTTATTTGTTTAATAAACATTATTTTCTTTATATGAATCTTGTTTGTATTGCATCTTGATTTCGGCATGGGAACCTGGGCTGCAGAAGAGGAAACAGGGAACATTGAGAAGAGTGATTTTCCCTGGGGCATCTAAATACCCTTTCAGAATACTGGTGGGAGACTGAAATGATGTTTTTTTAAATCAGGCTGTTAGGATGAAAGTGAGGGTGATGCGCTTGAGTTCACATGACAAGAAGCGTCAGCTCTCCTCCCCAGAGCTGCAGAGGTTTTAAAACAGGAATAGCAAAATGCCACGCCTGCATGATGTGCTTAAAATAAAACATGAACTAACTGCTCTAGACCTTTGATTATTATTCTAATTTTATTGGGCAAATAATACTGACAAATATGTTAGCAGAAAGAGAGGATTCTTTTGTTCATTTTGGATAAATAAGGCCCCAGGGAGGGGACAAGCTTTTGCCCAACTGCTGGCCCAGCATTGTTTTATTCAGGCTGCCAGGGAATCACCCAAGTGCGACAGCTTATTTGCAGCCTCGGTCAGGAGTGAGATGAATGCCGGGTCACGGGCATAACACTGGCATGACCACCCCGTCAGAGTCAGACAGAGAGGGACAGCAGCTGTACAGGTGCCTGGGGGCCAGAGCTGCTGTCTTTGTCTTGTGAAATCATCATCTTCTCTTAAATAAACCCCACGTGTCACTAATAAAGATATGAATCCCCTCCTTCATTACCTAAAGCAGAAGGCTGCTACAAACATTCCTGACTAAACAAAGTCACTGTTCAAAGTTAAAAGAAGGCTGAGCAAAAAGGCTTTTTCTTATGTAGGCAGATGAGGTGTGTACCCTCCTCACCTGCCAGAAGAAAATAAAAACTGTAGCTGGGTCAAAAAGCAGCTGGGTCAAATTTTTATTAACGTTCTGTGAACTTACATTTCCAAGGCGAAGTATGAGACCCATCTAGCAAACCCTCTCCGGATCAGTAAGTCAAGGCAGTGGCTGTACTTCCATGAAAATGGCAGGGTAAACTGAAAAAGCACAAAACTGAGGCTGCCTTTCAATCACCTACTGACAGTGGAACAGCAGCATCACTGATGCCTTTCATTTCTTAACAACCCTAGAAGTCCTCTGCCCAATTTCTTGTGGGCAATCTAAATTAGCAGCACAATGTTAAACTTCTATTAAAACTATACCTGACATTAGTCCATTTGTGCTGTAAAATGATGACACCCCCCCCTTAACTCACTCTGCAAACAAAACTGGGAAGGGTGGACTAGTTTAAACAGAAAGCCAACAGCATTTGTAAGAAAAAAAGACTCAGCCGTACAGCATCACCTGGTGGCAAACGCTACTTACTTCCACCCACTGAAGTAGCTCTTCATGAGCATTTCTGTCCCCTTTAAAATACTCTGTGTTCAGTAAATCAGCAACAAACTCCCCGGGTATGATCTGCTGAGTCTACAATAGAGAACACAACATGGTCATAACAACAAGCGGGTGCGCTGGCAAGTGCCCAGCTTTTGCCAGCACTCCCCCCCCGTCAGTGAAATTACCCAATTGATGGAGAAGTTCCCAGCCCGGCCTCAGCCTGGGTTAATTATTAGTAAGATTACAAAGGATTGGTGTGAGGTAGCAGGGCTGGAATCAGGGGCACACACATGCACACTAGCAGAGGAAAACGCAAGGGCAAGCTCTCCCACCTCTCTCTCCTTACACCTTTCTCCCCCTCTCCCAGGGGAGAAGAAAAATGCTTCCAGTTGGAGCTCTTAAGGCAGGACTGCTGGGGAGGGGGTGTGGGTGAGATAAGTTACTTCCAATGCAAATTAAAAAAACCCAGAAACTCCTGGCCCCTTGAGGGCGGGCCTTTATTTCTGCCACAGCCAAGCACACGGCACTGCACAGACAGCGGGATGCTGCTGAGATGCTGGGCGGGCAGGACGCTCTGCTCTTTATTTCTTAATTGCTGCAGGAGCAACTGGAGACCAAACCACTTCACCACTCCAAGGGTGCCTTAGTTGCTAGACTGCCCGAGGCTGACCCTCCGGTCCTTTGCTTTGGGGAGGGGGTTACCCTTGGTTTTAAAAAAGGGACCTGGAAAGACTCCCGGCACCCCACTACTGCATTGCGCCCAGCACCTCATGCTGAGCAGCCCAGCACTCCCCTTCTGGCCTTCATGGTTCTGATTGAAGCTGTCCCCCTGCTCAGCTCAGTGACAACTGTGGCTCCCACAGCAGCCAGGCAATTGGTGCCAAAAAGGAAGAGCCAAGTTTCTAATGCCTGCCACTCCACCGATGGCCTGGGGAAATGGAGCGAGCACGGCTCATACGGGTTGTTAGGAACTCGTACCTACCCAAAGCCTGTTCACAAGGGTCCCGACTTTGGCTGTGATTTCTTTGGGATCATTCTGCCTTACTGAGTCCAGGATGACATCGGTCAGGAAAAAGTGGCACTTCCTGGCATAGAATATCTCCTCATGTGGGAGAGCAAAACTAACAAAAACTATTATCTACAAGGAACAGTTGAAAGAACACAAATGCATTAGGGGAAAAAAGGCTGTGGTTTCAGCATTCTCCATTTCAGTTATCCAGCCTTTGGCTTCTTTAATGCCTTTCCTGACCAACATTTTACTGCAACTGAGTCCTAAAAGCCAGTGTTCAAATCTGAGCTCAGTGTAAGAGTCTGCCTGAATAAAAACTGAATACAGATTTCAGACCATTGCATCTTTCCTGATGCATTAAAGAACTTCACCAGTAAATATTCAAGGCACCTGCTAGGTTAGGCAGCTGCTGCCCAGCTGTTTTGAAGAATTAAATGTAAGCAGCGGTTCAGCTGCAATAACCTTAGCTACTCAGCTAGTCAGAACTGGCAACAAACCGTGACAGAGAAAATGGTTTTCATACTAAAAACTCTGCAGCAAGATCCTAGAGCTATTTACAGTTCCTTGCCTTTGGGCAGTGCTTGAGTGTTTGGAGTATCCGGCTGGCTGCCATCCAGCAGAGTGCTATAAACAACACTCTCTTCATTGCTTGTACAAAAGCCATCACTGCCTAAAACTGGAGGATTTTCAACTTTAAGAATCAATCCTACATTTCTCTGGTCTGCCAGAACAACATCGGTTTATTTGCTGTCCCTTGTTTCTGTGGATGAATACAGGTTGAGTTTTTCAGCAGAGCCTGGATCAGTAGTAATGGGGTAAACACATTTGTAAGTATGACCGCAATATTGTCATCTTCTCTTTAAAGTTATGCCTTGTTCTGTCTTTATTTTGTCGTGATATTTTGCCAGGTAAGGTGACTCATCACTAGACAGTAAATGACAACCTTTACACCAAATAATTTGCAATCTTGGGTATAACATTACAGGTCTTCTCTACTTCCTGCTTCGCATGGAAAATTCAGACAGAGTAACCATTACGTACTGCTTAACAGAATCCAGGCATAATTCAGTCTGAGATTCTCTCATGGGATATGAAAGAGGGGGGTTTTCTATGAAAATAATAATCTGGCTTCCACTGCTATAGTAACAAAAACATCCACAATCATTATTAATACATTTTGCTTTGCCAACAATTCTGTGAAAACCTGCTGTGTTACCCACGGTGGAAGTGATACAGGGTAAATCACATCCTTCTCAGGGTGTCAGAACTAGTCTTGGACTGAGACTTTCCACTGAGGTTTCTTGAGTTTGCATTTAATATCTTGGCTAATCAGGAAAATCTTTTGAACTCCTATGCATGCCTGTGGAAACTTCTGGGTTTAGCATAAAAATCTTTCAGTCTTTATGCTAAATTACAGATTTCTGTGACTAACTGTATAACTTAAGCACATCAAACCAGCTTCACTGTTCCTTGCACAGCTCTAAAGGCAGAGGAACAAGGAGACAGTGAAAGAACAATTCATTAATGCCAGTGAATCTAAACACAGCTCCACCTTTCTGGCAAACACACTTTTAGTATTAAAGTTTGCATAGACAAGCAGTAAAATCCAGCCCTTGCTTAGCAGCTGTCAATCAACTCACTGTCTTTTAGATGGATGAGTTTCATTTGCAAGGTCTTGTCTCTTCCTTCACTGGGAAAACTTTCTACAAGCAGAAGAACAAGAAAAAGGTTGAGACTGTCACTGAAATTCATCAGCATGATCAAAGTATCTTATTTATACAAGTCATTTAGTTAATTACTCACATCATTTTTTAAAACAACAATCACAAACCAGTCATTTACCTTCTGTTTGCTCCCTGTTTATATTCTCTGCATCGTTTCCTACTGCGGGAGTAGTTTTTATGGTGCTGAATTGATACGTTCCAGCACTTGGAGAAATTGGCAAACTCTGTGTGAACACGTATTGCTCCGGCTGCTTTCCTTCAGCCCCAACTTCGTATTGGATAATGTGATTGTTTCCTTGAATTTTAAAGCTTATTTTCCCAGGAGAAGAGGCAATAGGAACTTTGACACCCCTGTCCTTTTCAGGAGTGTTGCACTGACGTACACTCTCTGGGATACAAACATCAGACATTCTCACGTGCTGAAAATCACCCCTCGGAGCTCACTGCATCCCACTCCTTTACCATGAAAATTAATTTCTGGATGTGACTTGCTGAGTCTTTACTTTCTACTTTCTTTGTTAAACTGCTTCTGATTCCTCTCTTCCTTGGAGGGCTTACCAAATGTTTGTAATAGCTGGAGTTTACCAGGCTGTTCGAGGACACATCGTATCCTCCAAGTGCATTCCTTCACTTTGTCCCTCTCACCCGTGAAATCATTCTGGAATACTTTGTCTTCTCCCCACTGGTATCTTGCTTTCCCTTCAGATCTTTTATGTTACTCCATGTGTTAATATAGCATTTACTGGAATCCACAGCTGTACATGAGTACACCTAAAAATACAATGAAATGTTGTTATTTCTAATTGATGTGGAACAAAGTGTAAGTTTTTCCTTTCCTAATAACTGATGTATACTCATTATAATACGAGCATTTAAGGATTGAGTTCTTAATCCTGGAAAATGCATTCTCACTTCCTGGGGGGATATGGTGCCTTAAGGCTCTCCAGACCCTGCCCTGATAACTCAGCGCTGATGTTACACTGTTCTGAGTCACTTCAGTTCCTATCACTGAATTTTGCTGAACCTGATGGTAGACACTGGAGTGGCCAAGGCACACAAGCAGCACCTCAGCATCCCTGCTACCGCTACAACTAAGATAATTTTGATTATCTGAACTGACAGCAGCGCATTCTGTACAAGAAAGGTCATTTGGCAAGTTAAAGCAAGCTGTGCCACATTAACTCTACCACGTTAACACCAGTGTTAAGCTACAGGATGGAACAGTTTGATACCAACACGTAAATGCTACAGAGGCAGCACCTGCATTTCAGCTTTCTCTAGTAGACTGAAGGCAACTTTCAGCCACTGGTGTCCAACCAAGGACTAGAAGTATTCAAAGACTTGAGCAGAAAGTCCTTTTGTCCCTTCCACTGACTTCAAAGACTATAAAGTTTCTGCAGGACACTATCTTGCCTCTGCACTGCTTAAGCTTGCCGCTCCCATCTTTACCACCTGGGAACCAGGAAATCCGGCTCCTAGGCCCTCCTTGCCCAGAGGGATCATATCTCCTGTGACCCAGCAAAGTGCCCCAGTTTCCAAGTCACACTGAAATCTGCATGAAAACACTTCCCACCCTTGGGGACAGAGACTCTCTAAATAACTAGGTGCCCTCTCCACCCTAGGCACCCCATGTTCCTCCATTCCTGTACCACTGCAGTTTTGGAAGAGATATTTCTCAGCATTAGAACACAGATACCAGTAGAGGGGGCAGATGGAGTATTTTTCAGCTGGACTAGCCAGACTTTGCTGTCCCTGCCATGTAAAAAGACAAAAATCTGAAGAGGGATGCAATGATCTCATCAATAAAAAGATTTTCCTTTTTGCTAAAGGTGTGCACACAATGCACCGATCTGTGATATACCCTGCAGTACAAGTGTCTGGCATATCGATCATTAAAATAAAGGCATACACACTGAAAGAAAAACATATCTCACAATCTCTAAATCCCAATAATTTATGTTTAGATAGCATAGTTTACTTCAGAACTAAAAAGAAAAGTCTTAATTCTTTTGTATAATATTTCTATGAAAATCAGAAGAAAAATCCCCATGCTTGCTTCCCCTACAGCCATCTAATAATATAAAAGCAGCACATGAATTCACTCTGCTTACTTAAATTCAGCCGGCAAAAACAATTTCCCAAGTCTTAGAAAGTTGAGAACATGCTGGAACATTTGCCCTTTCCATGGATTAGAAGACTTTGACTGTATGTGATCCAACAGACTTTCTTGTCATTTGACAGCAGCTCTGGGTACTACAGAAATAAAAATACATTAAGACCATGTTTTTGGCATTAGTTATAGAGGGAAAGAAATGCAAAGAGGATTTTTCCTTTCTCAGTAAAAGAATTAAATCAGTTCCGTCAAGTCTATTTATATTATTAGTCAAAATACTTATATAATTAGTCCAGAATGTACTTTCTTGGGAAGTCCAAGATTTATTTCCCTCAGGTACTTGAACATACTTCCCTTAGTATAAAATGCCCAGTCTACACATGAAGCTCTGATAATTCCAAGTTTTCAGGTCAAAACTATTCTAATAATTCTTATTACTAGAAATATAGATTCTAGTCTGTAGAATTATAAATTCTGTCTAGGAAGGTTCATGTGAAGGCAATACAAAGACAATTAATTACCCATACCTTCAATAAAGTCTGTAAGTAAGTTTCATACTAGTTACTTCCTACGTAAACTTTCACAATCTGATGGAGTGAGCATACAGCTACTTCTGCTGTCCAGTCTGCAGCTAGAGATGGAGTAACAAATGGAAAGGTGACAAATAAAATAACTGCAAGTAGTAATTATTTTGTTATAGACACCAAGTTAATATGATATGTGATTTTACATAAAAATATTGCAAATAATAATACTTTGAAATAGTGAAGTAATACAGTGTACTCTATGCACACAGAGCTGGAAAGCTCATGTTTTGTTTAGGGGTCATTGCAACTGCAAGCAAAAGGCAAGTCAGGATGTAATGTCACAACAGCAGGCAACTTGGTCCATCTGTGCTGCAGCCAAACACCTCTCCTCAATAGGTTAAAAAAATAACAGCAAGAAGGCTATACGCATTAGCATAGTGATGTTCGCTCTACTGAGCAGGCACATTTATGTCACCTAAGGTAGGTGAATCTAAGTATACTGTTACATTGCCACAGAAAGAAATAATTTACTTCTAAAGTATTGAAAATAAGGGGGTAATCTGAAAGGTCTTTGAAAGTGAAGACTCAGCTTGTCAGGAAGCGTAAAGCTAGTGGAATTCCAGGGCAATCTTTTTCCATCCTCACAAGGAGCCCCACTTCATTATTTCCTTTGAAGATGACAGTATCAGGTTAGTACAAGCCTCAAAGAGCAATTATTCACAGAGAGCAGATATAATGTAACAGCTTTGGATATATTTTCATCTGGGTTCAGCCCACATCTTACCTCAGTGTGGCAACAAAAACCTGGGACAGTTTCTGTTGAAATAATTAGCAATATAGTTCACATTCCTATTTATAGTAAGTCAGTCCTGGGACACTGTTTTAGGAAAGTCAAAATACATTTGCATTCAAAAGAAATTGTTAAAAAAAAAATCAGCCTAACTTTGAAAAGGGCTCCAACATGAAGAATTTTGTTTCTTACAATAGCCCAGGCCTTTACAAGATACTGGCAAGTCATGCTCTTAAAGAAATTATTTACAGGGCTATGGATAATTATATAAAGGGATTCTACTATCTCTAAACAATGAACAAACTAGCTTATGCTTGTCTGATATAGCTACTATAATGGGACTATCCATCTTCCATAATATATGTCCAATTGAAGCATCATTTGCTGCTAAGACCTTTGTGTCAGAGTTATTTTTTCTAGCATGTGTTATCCAACAGGCTACACAATAACAAAGCAGAATTCCGTAACTGCTGTTTCAATTTAAGATCAAACCCTCTTTCTCGAGGATTATAATTCCATCTAAGAATTTATAAGATTCACTCCTTTCTACATGCGCACCTATCGCATGGTGAGGCAGGGAAGAATACTTCACACATAAGCCACTTCACCTTATTCTGGTGAAAGATGCTGATGGCTCAAAACTGGAAGGATAAGAGTCCCCTACAGAATGACTCAGAGGACCTTGAAGGCGGAATAAAGTGGAAGTAAGGTCACAACTACAAAATAAGAAGTCAGACTTGCAAATAAGCAATAGGAAATACAATTAGGATCCTAGAAGCTGAAGTTTGAACCAGAAGCTTGTGCTTGGATGGGGCAAAGGGATGTCTGCACTCATTGATCACAAAGAGATTATTTGCCACCAATGGAACAGGGAACTGAAAACGAGACTGTAGGATCTACTGAGGAAGCTAACTCCAGCAGAATTAGTAGTAGCATAGTCTAAAATATTGGGGAGGTTTCAACTGATTACCTTGTACTATGTGATTAAATTTAGTTTTCCTGGAACACATGGCATAACAGAAAAGGTGGAAAGAACTGGCTGTGTTCAGCCTTAGGAAGGACAGGTTAGAGGAGGACCTTATCACTGTCTACATCTAATGGGAAGGTGTAGAGAAGACAGAGCCAGATTCTTCTTGGAGGTACAAAGTGCTAGGCCAAGAGGCAATGGAAAAAAGCTGGAACATAGGAAATTACATGTATGACTTTATTTAGCACAAGGGTATTCAACTATTGGAACAGGAGTCCAGAAAGGCTGCAGGATCTCCATCCTTGGAGATACTCAAAGCTTTTCTTGGCAAGGTCCTGAGCAGCCCAACCCTGCTCTGAGCAGAGAGTTGGACTAAATGACCTCCAGAGATCTTTTCTGACCTAAATTCTATGAATATGGGGAAACTAGGATAGGTGAAAAGAAAAATCCTTAGGTTAATCAGGGAATCATATTAACTCTTGTTAAAAAGCCACAATAAGGGCTGATAGAAAATGTCATGATTTTTCTATAAATGCATTAGAGGAGAAGAGCGGATAAACCAAAGTGGAAACAGCATTTAAGTTAAAGGTCAGTTTTAGCAAGAGCAAAATGTGGCTATGAATGCTGGAAGTTAGAAATCGATTGCTTGGTTTAATAGCAAGAGCTGTAAGAACATTCCCATATCAGAAAAGTGGGAGCAAAAGAAACCTCGTTATCTTTAAGGTAGAACATGTTCAGATGAAAGTAACTTGGACTGTCTAAGCTTGAAGGAACTGGGTTCAGCAAATTAGTTCAGTCATGAATAAAACTGGTAAGTTTAGCAAGTAAAATGATCCAAAAACATGAATAGTACTACCTAAATCCAGCGTAGACTTGCTCTATATTTCACCTAGAACCTAATGTTCTAGTGTCCACTGACAGGCAACAGCCAGTTAGTAAAGCAACAGGGTAGCTGTAGATCTTTGGAAAACAAACACTGTCAGTCAGTGAGACCTTCAGGTTATTTTTGTACTGTAACAATCCCTCAAAAATAGATGTAAATCATGGACTGATTAATTGTATTCAGGCAACACTGCTCATTCTACTTTAAAATGAAAGAAATCTTGACTTACTATAAATTCTTGAGAAATCTTGACTTACTATAATCTCTGCTCTCTGCTGGCATCTGTTGTTTCAGATAGCATTTTAAAGCATCTTTCATTGGCTCATAAGTGAGACACTCAAAAGTGTCTCTTTTGTCCAAATAAGCACAGAGCTCTTGGATTTCAGAAATATTTTCAGTGAGAGGAACTTGGCAAGTTCCCAGCCAATTCCTATCCAAAAGAGAGAAAATCACTAAACTTTTAATCCTTGCTTTGTATTTTTACTGCTTATTTTTAATGAGTACAAGTCAGGAAACATGAACTCTCCTAAAAATATTTTTTGCACCTACTGAGCTTTACTTGTAACTTTCCACATCATTTTTGTATTGAGAACAATCCAACATCGACAAATAAATCTATTGCGATGGAGCCATCAAATAATGATCTGCAATAGTTCTGAATAAAGCTTTTAACATGGTATTTCTCCTACACTGGATCATTCACTAGTGCCAACAGCAAGTGCAGACAAGATGCGAGGGGTAGACATGAGATGACTGTATGTTTGACCTTCCTGTTGTCTTTCTATTGCCCTTTACAGACTGGGTATTATCTGTTCGTGCTAAATTTAAAGTTGGTTAAAGGTGCAGGAAGTTTTTCAGTCATCTGTGGTAGATGGAAATATGCGCAGCTGAGCATCTAATTCTGTGGCAGGCTTGAATCACAACCAACTGATTCATTGTGATTTCTTTTGGTTTCCTTTTCTTAATTCAAATCACAACAAGCAGGTGAAAGAAAATGGTAGACGGTTTTTAATAGAGTATTAAAATGTGTGTTCTAATTGCTAGCTTTATGACTCACCTAGTGAGGGTCTGCATTTAAAAAAATAATCCCTCTGTCACAGCAAAGATGTCTCACCTCTACATTTACATTTTCACCAATTTCAGGAAAGAGGTGCTAATGATTCACTAAGGAGCCATTTTCCTATACAATAGGGATTTTATTAAACCAGTACACTGGTATGGTAAGGCTGAGCAATAATGCTAACAATATGGAGAAGTATGTCTCAAAGGACCAAGTTCAAACACAGTATTCAGAAGTCTACTTTCTTTGTTGGACTAGACGTAGCAGTATGACTTTTCTGTGGCTTCAGAAAAGCCTGTACCCATAGGCATTTAGATGCTTTTGAAAGCATCTCCCATGCAAAGTTTTCTGAATGACTGGTAAATCTTAAGTTTTAAGAACATGTGATCATTAAAAAGTTTACATATAGTACTTTGGAATTCTAGGCTTACCAGCCTACAATATAATAGAACAATGTGAACTCCTGTAATTATAGTTATCTGCAAGTTTAGCTGAAAATGTGTACTACAAATACTAAAGGACAGGTTGGTGAGAACAGGACTCCTTTTCAATCGCAAAACCCATTAGATAGCTTTTTGAAAGAACCTTATGTTATGTTGATATTGCCTATATGAAGGCGGGGTGGTACCTGGCGTGCTGGAAGAGGACGCCATTACCGGAGAGGTACAAGTGGTTCCTGCCCAGGTCACTGCCCATGCGGAGCTGTCCCAGGGCCGAATGTGGGTAGTGGACCAGCAGCCCCAGAGCCATGGCATAGAGTGGGGACCGTGGTGGGTGCCCCCCCGCTGCCCTCCATCCCCCACCGTGGTGGGAGGCACCACAGAGCAGCTGCCTGCAAGTAAAGGAGGTCAAGACTGCACCCCAGAAGGTCAGCAGTTAATAATCACCGCCGTATTTTCCACTGTTTTCAACATTTTATGGAAATGAGTTGCTAACTCACCTCAGTGTTGATCATATTAATATAATTTCCATTTCAAACACCCAATTTCACAACATAACATTAAAACCAATGCATAAAAGCAAGAAAATATATCTATGTACGTTATATTACCTCTATAGATCTTCACAGCATCTATAAACTCAGGAATTTCCAGAATTAAAACTTCTTCCTCCAGGGCATCTATGTTGGAGAAGTCATCAGGCAACAACATCTTCTCTGAGTGAAGAAAATTAACTTGAAAATAAAAATAAAGTATAGGAAGTGTGTGTTGATATCTTCTGTCCACTGCTCAGATCTAGCAAAATTAGGTTCTTATCATTTCCTTCAGTATTACTATTGACACACGCACACACACAGAGCAGATAAATGGACAGCAGGGAACCCTTTGTCTTTGAAAACACAATCCTAAAACCAAGGTTTATGGTAGAGGAGACCAGACACAGTATAAACGATAGGGGAAGCACAGAATTAGGTTAGTTTTGTTTATCACAGCAGCCTGGGAGATTCATATAAGAGGTTTCCTGTTTGTCTGGCTGCTTTTTTCCCCCCTAGGCATAGTCCCATCCCACTGTGCATTTAAACATGTGTTTTCCCCTATGCTAACATCAGAGGACTGGCAGAGCAAAACTGCAGCAATTTCTTATCTATCTCATCTTAACTGAGTTCACAGAAGATTAAATACTATGTTGAGGGAGGAGGAATGTGATCCTGCCATACTTTTGAGAAGTATTTGTCTTTTTTTGAAGCTGGAAGATTATTTCATGAATGAAACATGATTTTTTACTAGTGAAAAGATATAAGATCAAGTAGAGATTTAGAGTTACCATTTAAGTTTTTTCTACCTTAATTACTGATTGTTAACAGCAGTTCTGGTACCTGATGCCATTAATGCATTTTAGTTCAGAAAACTGCTGGATTAATAAAACCCAAATATGTAGAGCCATAAGTGGGTAAATTTAGGTACATGTACTCTGAAAGGCACGTGGTAGAGGCTTTGTTTCTTGATTGATAAACAGGGCAGTAAAACTGGCAGACAGCAAAACCAAACCAAACCGGAAAGATTACAAGATTCTGATCTTTAAAGAAGTATTATTGAAGATAGGCAGAAAGAGTTTAATATAAAAAAAATTATTAGGACATGTCAGAATAACAATAAAAAAGAACAGCTACCTATGAAGCGGAACTCATTGCACTCGCACTTGATCAGGGCTGCATTCTCAAGCAGCCACAGCAAATTGTCATCCTTAACTAGTACAGGATATTTTGCCACCAAGTCTAGTGGCAAAAAACAGTAATTCACTTCGTCTTCCGTATCTAGTAAAGGTGTATCCACTAGCCCTAGGGGAGCTCTTTCATGTAACCCTGGGCAAAGAAAATCAGAGAAAAATCAAGACCTAAGTAAAGAAAAATGAACTCAGATATACACTTTGAAGATTGGACTAGTACAGCAAAGCCAATGAAAGTGCATTAATCTTGTGCAACATTTAACGCTCACCAAAGGATGAAGTCTTACAGCCAGCACAAATGAATAAACATTTGCATGGGTTTTCCTATTTTTTAAATAAAGATGACTAATCAAAAAATCACAAAAAATAAACTTTGCAAGACTCTAAAACACTGCTGGCTTGCAACAACTGACAACAGTCTATGGGCATTCCTAAGGGTACAAAAGAATTTGTCAATCTGGGACACTTATTTGTGAATGTTGGACTGTAAGGAGGAATCTCTGATGGCTTGCTGGCACATTTTCGTGTTCTCCAGTAATTCAGAGGTGTTCTTTCAGCTACTGGTGTATCTGCAGGCTGGACATGTAAATTATATTTCTCCTCCTTCAAATTATCTAAAATCTGTCAAGATACATAAAGTTTTTCTATTTACTACTTCAATTCAAATAATTAATGCAAAAATCAAAAGCAGCCATGGGAGAGAGTCTAATGCATGCCATGCTGTACTTCACATCTACTAAAATATGCCACAGAATATCATATGCAGACAAGAACAAATACATTCCTAAGTTTTAGGTACCTAAATGTAAATGGAATGAACTTGTAGAGAAGATTTTATATATAAAAAAAGCCAACTATTTTTCAACATTTGAGTTTCAATGGCACTTCCTTGTATTCTAGCTCTGGAATTCAAGACAACACACTGGCATGTGTAAAAGTATACAACAATAGAAAAAGCCAAGAACCCAACACAAAGCCTGAAAGACCTTTTGGGCTCCTTTTAGTAACATCTTTATGATAAGCTGTAGGAATTCAATGATTAGAAAGGGGAATCTATGTTTGGCTCAGTGATGGGAATGTTTAAAAGTCTGTATTTCCTAATCTTTTACTGAATGATAAACAAATTATTTTAAACTTGGAACAAATGGTTACGTACTCTTGTAGGATATTAAGTATTAAGTAACTTTAGAGCCACTGTTATGACTTCTAAAGCACACGGGTAAAATACCTTAAGGAATTAATAAGGTTACACTGACAAGCGCTTAAAAGCCAGAAAATGCAAGAATTCTAGTTCAGTGGAATGTGTTCCTGGCCATACCACAACAGGTCCATGTTAAACATGTGATCATGTACGGTTTGTTAATACAATAGACTACTGAGGTTTGGTGGTCTTCCTCTCCCAACCTATTTGGAGAAGTTACATCTTTAAACACAGTCCTAAAAGAAAATCCAAAAGTGTTCACATTAAACCCAAAATGTTAATATTTTGGGCTAAAAATATCAAGCATAATAGCATCTTTGAGACAATTCTACAAAAAAAAAGTATTAGAAACCAAAAGAAATGCAGAGTTTACACTAAACTTAGAGGAGATGCAAATGTACAAATTTCATCCAACCAGGAAGTATGGACTCAGCCTTCACTGGCACAATGCAAAACTACACTGCAATTACAATAAAAAATACTTGTAGCTAAATAGTAAATTAAATATTCTTTACAGACATCCATTTAACAATTCTGTTTATGCAGCTACAGAATAGGAGGAGAGGAAGAATCGTTATTTCCCCATTTGACAGGATAGTGAATTCAATGGTGTCCCACTGGGATGAATTTGGTTTTGGGCAGACTCACCTTCTTCACATTCAAAGGTTCATATTCAGCAAGATCAATCAGCATAATTGTCATAAAGCACAACAGCTGGCAGATAAAAGTCTCTGCTTGCTTTAAATATAGTTAAAAAAGCAAGTAATGACTGTTGAATAAGCTCTTACAGAAAAGTCAAGCATCTGATACCTGTGAATATAGAAATGTCCTGTCACTTTAAACTGACTATTGAGTCCTGATTTTCGGCTTTTCACGGCTTCACATCAAATTTGTAACATTTTCTGTACTCACCAACTGAGGCAGGTGAGTTGAATGTGGCAATTATTTGTTTCGATACCTATTGCAAGCATTGATAAAGTGATGTACGCAAACTCCTTGACATCCTTCTAGAGACAATATTATCTAAGAATGAAAAAATTATAGAAAGCCACATAGAATATCCCACTTTACCTGTAATAAAGCTGTCAGCTGCAAAATTAATGCTTGCTCGTACAGTAAGTTCAATTCAGCATAGCTGAAAAAAGATAATTTTGAAGTCTGCATGTAATAATGAAGGTGCCTAAATATAAAACCATCTTGGTCAATAAATAATCTTAGATTTTCAGACTGATCTTGTACAGGAGCTTCTTTCCACAACAGAGATTCAGGAAACTGAGCGACTTTACTTTTGGGAATAGAGAAATACCAGCCACTGACATTAAAATTAATTAACTCTTCTTCTGCAGACTCCATAATGCTCTCTGGTTCCTTCAAACAGAAGAGGAAAACATATCAAGAGGCAAGAATGAACCTGTAAACTCTGAAACAATGTGACGTTTTATTTTAAAACTCCATTGGGCTTTGCATTTTATTTTCCGTTCCATGGTAGCTTGACAAAAAATAAAGCATGGGGCAAATGACCTAGAGCATTACCTTCCCATTCACTTGCGCATGCACATTCCTTGGTTAATATATGTTTATGGTCATGGGTCATGACGAGTCAGCAAATTGCAAGGTTTTACATAATGTAATACTTACGGTTAAACCTTGGAACAACCTGGTCTACATGTATACTGAGATTGTTACACAAAAAAGCAAGTGAAATATCATGAACGTCTTCCTTAAATGTTAAAATAAAAGTAGTAAAATGCAAATGAATATCATATACCCTCCCACACAACCTGTGTGTCTATGGACCCACCATTCTATACAGTTAGTTACTATTTCAAGATGCAGATATTTACTACTGTGTAGGTCACAATCCTCTTAACAAGACAGGAAAGAAAATAATTGTCCATGGTGAAAGGATGCTTAGTAAGTACAGGCTGTCAGCTAAACAGAGAGAAAATTCACCTAAAGTGGGACAAGAACACACAGTTAAGGCCTGTAGCCAATTTTTTCATGTTACTCTATCACACTGAGATGTAGATTAGTCTGTGGCCTACTAAAATGGACAGAAAAGTCAATTCAAGGCTGAAAACAAACAAACGAAAGCCTGCCTGCCTTTGCCACAGCAGCTAGCCTCCAAAACCAAGGAGACAGAGTTTGTATTGACAATGGAGAACACCACTCTTGCAGCAGAAAAAAACATGGTAGAAGACGATACCTGATGTCTGGAATGTTTTTAGGCTATTTCTCATACAAGTAGCTACAGAAAAGAGAGTCAAAAAGAAATCTGGAAAAGGATGAGGGGAAAAAACCCCACTCTTAATGAATGCAATATTTGAACTTTGTAGCTTCTAGAGAGAGCTCATAATCAAAACTAGCATGATCAAGGTGCTGCCGGTCACTCTTGACAATGATGGAGAACCACAATTACGTTGCCCTCAAAGTATGCTTAGCCGAGCTTTTTCACAGATATTCTCATCAGCAACTGCTTAACACTGATAGTACCCGGCAATTTCAAAACAAATTAAATATACAACACATGAAAAAAAAAAACCAACCTGTCCAAGCAAGAAAGATGAAAATTTTTAAAAGAAAATACTAAAATCTTTATAATTCTAAGGCTCATTTCCAATTTTGGGGGACAGGGGAAGAGAGCCAGCACCACCAAAACCCACTCATCTGTACCATTGCTCCAAGAAAACTACTTCCAGACATGCTTAAGGCAATTCACTCAGCTCAGGCTGCCATTTTATGGGCATCAGCGCCAAGCTAGCAGCCCACCACTCTGTAAAAGGGGTCTTACCCCCTTCTCCCAGGGCCCAGCCACATCTCATGCCTCTCCATCACATCAGGCCTTGTGCTGATCTAACTCACTTGAAATAGTAAGAAATGGTCTGGCAGGGGCGGGGAGGGGGGTGACACTATAGCTTTTTTTTGCAATTTTCGTGAGGAGGGTCACGAAACACAGGCTGACAGCTTTCCTTGGGGAGAGAGGGCAGCTTCCTCCAGGCAGACCACAATGGATGCCTGGGCCAGGGCAAGTGGGCAGGCCCGGCAATCCCCCTTGCTGCACCTGTGAGCTCCCCCGGGGCCCGGGGAGGGTCTGTGAAGGGAAGCCAGTGCCCTACTGCCTCCCCTCAGCAGGCTGCAGGCCCCCAGGCCGGTCTTAACATGGCCACCTAGGTCGCAGTGCATGGTGTCGTCGCTAGGCAAAGAGTAAGATGCCTGGGGCGGGGGGGGGNGTCGTGGGCAGCTGAGGGGCTTGGGGTGATGGGGGGCACACGAGTAGGCCAGGGTTGCCTGTCTCCACAGAGCCAGGTTTAAAGCCAGAGCAGAGGCTGCTCACGCACCTCAAGGATGCTGCGATAGCTTGATTAACAAATTATAATTACAACCTTTTCCTGGCAGCGTCTACCTGCTGTGAGAAGGCTTCTCTCCCCCCACAGGGCAGTCGTTAGCTGCATTTGTTTGCAGGGTCAAGACGCCCACCTTGGCAGTTGAGGCCTGAGAAGGTGAATTCCTCCCAGTTCCAGTACTCACAGTTTAAGCTTCATAAACTTCCTGTCATTAGGACATAGATTAATTGAGCCAGCAAGTCAACAAAAAAATGGTGGTAATACTGTAGTTACTGCTACTGAATGACTCACCGTAAAATAGAAGCATGCGCCATTGCTAAGAGTATTTACTCAAAGAACTCAAGTACCACTTGTACTACAAACCACAAAAAAACCCACAAAAAAACCCCAAACAAACAAACAAAAAACACCAAAGGGATTCTTTTTTTACTGTCTCAGTGGTTTTTGATCAAACACAAGTTACAGCTATGAAGATTAGTTAAAATATGCACCAGGATCGCTTGCCGCTGCATGTCTCCAAGCTGCTGCAGTTCTGCAGAAGCAGCAGCGAGAGGGATAACGTGTTATTTGACCCAGTAAATGAGACAACCGAATGCAAAACTCAACAGGACAACTCTGTGAAATATAAAGAAGGGCTCTTAAGGGATCTGCACCTCGGTTTGGCTTTTCATTTCTTCTGTTATTGCTGAAAATAGTAATTGGAACATCAGTGTTTTGTCTGGTAGCTTTATAATTAAGCCTTCTTCCTGAGCTTATTGCTTTGCAGTCTGGTCCTGTGGGCCTGATGGAAAGTAAAAGTGGGTTATGATTTCTCATTATGCTTGGCTTTGCAAGTTGATGCCACGAAGTGGGTGTATGGTCAAGCATGGCTGGTTTTGGCTCGCCTTCCCATCCTGGGTTCTGGGCTGGGTGAGCACCCACAGGCACGAGGAGGATGAGCACATGCCTGGATCTGCAGTGACCAAGGTAAACTTCAGGCAAATTCCAGTTTCAGAAGCGATTCAGGAACAAAGATGCTCAATTTTATACCAGTCAATGAAAGCATAGCACCCAAAGTTGTTTGTATACCTGGTGATCAGACCCCATTTAAATTCAGTGTTTTAGTTACAAACAGCATACTGCTGCTCTTTTAATATAAAGCTGACAGCGCTGTGGAGAGGCTCAGTTTTAAAATCCTTCACCATGAGGTACTTCAGTGTCTATTTTACCTGCACTTGAGGGTTTTGTGACCTCCATTAGAGCCCTAGAACCAGGGGGCTCCCAAATGAGGATCCCTACAAGGGAAGGGACTCTCAAAGCCCCAGAGGAAGGGGCAGGGCCACAGTTTATTTAAAATCCAATTAACACAATGGTAATGTGTCAGAGTTTGTTAATTAGATGCTGTATGTGTCATTTCTCTTAGATAAAATAGGAAAAAGGTGAGAAGCAAGACCCAAGGAATAAAAAAAGCCAAGGAAATCTGGACTATGACAGCTCATTACCTGACTGTGGTGGTGTATCCTCCCCTGCACCTTTTCTCTCTTTGACCGCTTTAGGACCTCAGGAATTCCTGCCAGACCGTGGCCTTTGTGTAGTGAGTTGGTGGGTTAAGCGCCCCTTAATTGTGCCAGAAACTCCTATGTGGTTGAAGCAGAGAGCTGCACTGTCCTTATCAGAAACTCCTGCATGGCTGAGGCAGAAATCAAGAGCAATCACTTACCTCCTGACAGCCTTGAAACATATTTTTACCATCATTATGGAATTCCAGTAACTACCGACCCAGATTGTGGCTCGGATAGAAATTTACTGATGGCTAAAGCCAATCATCTCACGATCCTATAAAACAACAGCCCTAAGTGAGGCCCTTTGAGCTCTCCTGGATTGCAGCAGACTGCACCAACATCTCCCTCTGAGTGGGACGCCTCTCAGAGCTAGCAAACTCTTAAAGTTTGCTAAAATCGGAGGTCCATTGCCAAAGACTGGCAGTGGAGCCTGGGCGGAAACGCTTCACTCCTTGAAGCTCAACCCTTGCCCATTGAGAAATGCCAAGACATTTGACGTAATTATTTCACTGAACTCGAGGAGAATTTTTAACAGGTATACCTTATATATATCTATATACTCATGTCTGTGTGTATGCATGTGTAAATCAATTTAAGTAGTCTGTAGATGTATGATTTAATTACAAAGTGAGTCTTATACTGCTGCTATATATATAGATATAGATATATAATCGTTATTCGCATACAACGTTGACCAAGTCTGAGACTAAGATTGGACCCAGCCGCTCCTAGACTCCTCTCTGAAAAGGGGTTTAGAAAGCAAGGGGGTCTATTCTGAACATTGTGACTCAATGGGAGGGTCCCTTATCCCCTGCACCCACGATCTCTCTCTGAAACATTCTAACTCGAGTGTAACTTCATTTTCCTTTGTGCACTTCTTCCATGTAGTAATAGTGAACCTTGCCATCTTCAAATCTTTAACTAAGTTGCTGTTTTGATTAATTTTGTCTAATCACTTTGTTAATCGACTGATGATTGAGTGCTATTAAAATATCACAATCAAATCCTGCGATTTGCCACAAGTAAATTCTAAACTGCTACTAAATCAAACTGTGTAAAGTCACTCATTCATGACAGATTAACAGTCAGCAGGATTCACAAATCCACGTTCGCGACACTGACTAATCATTGCTAGCATGCAGGATTTTTAGTTTTAAAAAAATAATAAGGAGGGCTTTAGATAAAGATATAGAAGTGCTCATCAATATTTTTAATCTTTCTTTGGGGACAAGGTCAGCATTAAAAAATAAAGAGCATCTATATGAATGCAGGCTAACTCCACACATTAATATATAATTTTTAATATATATATAAAAATAATTTATATATTAGATGTTAATATGTAAATAAATATGTAAAATAATAATTGCATCCTGGGACTGTGTCACACCTCAGCAGTGGGATTATATGTCTTTAGCAGGTACTTAGGTTCACCCATTACCAGCTCTGCGTGTCAGTCTCAGCTGGCATGAAGACAACTTTAATTGCTTTATTAATAATCCCCCCAGGCAGCCATTTGGAGGCTGCTACTGAGGCAGGTTTTTGTGTCAGGTTTTTGATTTTGGAGTTGCTGGTTTCTCTGCTATCCTCTCCTGGTAGGCTTGCCTGCAAAAAAACTCACAACAATATTGCAGCACTGTTGGATGTTTTTAGATGACAGATCTATTGGGGAGGGTGAAGGAAGGGCTGCCTGACTATATTTTGGCATAAGGAGGAGGGTTTGTTTTATGAAAAATAAATTATAAAATAATTTATTATATGATCAATAAATGAATACTGTATAAACAGATGGCTGGTCACCATTGTCCTCTCCAGCCTGTGCAGCATGAACCCATTGACAGTTAAAAAGCTTTGCTGTCAGATGGGTCCCGTCTTTAGATGGCGCCTGTGGAGTTTAGCTATATTCAGCTAAGCGTTTCACATTGAAATCGCCTGCTGCCCATCCGTGCTGGCCAGGCAGCTGCCGCGCAGAGGAGCTGTTCAGCTGTCAGCTGGCCTCTCCCGGTTCTCAGGAAAACAAGCAAACAGCAGACATTCATCCTCCAGCCTCTGCTGTCCTGTTCATACCAATTTTGTCTCCAACTCTGCAAAGATCTGGCTCCGTCCACTCCATAGCAAGACTTCTAGCAACACTTATCCTCTGGATGATCTTCAGGGCCATCTTCAGGGCCAGGTGGCATAGTTGCTGAAATTTCTGCATTTCCCAGATGCTGCACATGCATTTTGGCTATGGTTTTATGTTTAGCTCAACGTGATCGCGCTGCAGCCTGTTACACATCCTGGTCCCCTACTCTGCCTCCAGCTGTGCTCCTGCTCCCTTCCTCAGTTGGATTTAACAAACACATGGCTGTGGGGTTCTTCACATCAAATCAGACTCTTGATCCAGTGGAAAACTGGTCATCTTTTTCTCGGTGGTTCTTACTCACTCTAATACACTGAGTCAGGAAATGAGATGTCTGGGCTGAATGAGATACCCCTGAGAGTTCAAAATCTATACAGTTTACCTAGAGAGGAGTCCAAACTCATCCAACTGTGATGTTAACCCACCCTGAGCTCCTCACTCTTCTCAAAGCTCTGTCTCATTGGAGCAAGAAATGCTGGATTTATGAGGGCAGAAAGGCGGAGATTAATGGATAGGGGTCTCTTGATTTTGTAATTTATCTTGAAGCCTACTGGATAAAAACCCCAGGAGATTCAGGTTGCATGACTTTCCCAAGACCACTGGCTAAGCCTGTGACAATAATATGGGCAGGAGGATGCTGGCTTTTTCCCTCCTCTGCTCAACATCCTCAAACTCATTAAGACTAAAATGCATAAAGTAGGGATAGCATTGCAGATGCTGCAGGGAAATGTTTAAATCCAAAGCTAAAATCTGTTTCAAATTAAGTCTCAAAAAAAAAAAAAAGAATTCATAGAAACATTTCTGTTTAGATTTGTTTTCTGACATCACCTAAAGTCCCTGCCAAAATGCTTGAATATCTTTTTGTGTTTCAGATTTTACTTTTTATTTAGGTTATTTTTTTGCACACCTATGCAGGAATGCTTTGAAAATGTCTTTTTTCTTTGGAAGTGTGTTTCAAACTAATACTTCAAAGCAGTGATATAAGGGTTTGCTTAAACTCACACAGTGTTACACTCATTGTTATTTATCACTCTTCAGAGGGCTCACCAGCATCGCTGGAAAGGCTCCTAGGGACTTACCAGGCACTGGCAAAACTGTAGAAAGGTGATTCATTTTTCTTAACATTTGTGACCCTCTGTGATTTTGGGGATTTTTGTTTTGTTTTCTTTTGTCTTGTCTCATCACAGACAGATTTCTGATGCAGCAGCTGGGTGAAGGGCTGGAGAAGAGCCATGTATCAGCTTCCACATTACAAGAGATGGATCAGGCTGCTGCTTCTAGTTATTGCATCTCAAGAAATCAAACACCCACATAAAGTAGGGCAAAACAGAAGGATTCCTTTATAGTCCCCTGGCCATCAAGTAAATGGTGGATGATGTGGCTTTATAAGGCTCACAAGAACTGATGCAATGCAACCATACCTGTGTTATGTGCCATAGTGCCAGCTATGCCATATATGCGTTTTCTAGGAGCTTTGATTCTCTGTACAGCAAGAACAAGATTACCATAAGGTAGTAAGGAACCTGTAACATCATAGGATGGATACCTGGGCTGCTGAAGGACCAAAACAATCTTTCCCACAAACTGAATGTGATTATCAGGTATTTTCAGTCTGTCCTTGCCCTCAGACAGGCAAACTGACAGCGGTCCAAACCGTCATCCCCATTTGTCCAGCACACTTCTATGGCCAGTATAAAAGGTAACAGGAGCGATGTAATCTGAGATAGCCTTACACATTGGATGGCCAAGGAGGTTCAAGCATCTCCTCTGACCTGCCCCAGAGCAGAGGCCACAAGGTTCTGTGCCCTGGATGCTGCAGGATCAGGAAGGTAGCACTGAACTGCGGGATGGGCTTTAGCCACTCCTACAGCCCTGAGTTTTAAAGACTTTGGGTAACAAAGAATGTTCCACAACCCCTCACAGGCTGCTCTGGAGATTTTTTGTTGAGAATAACCTCCAGCCGCTGGATCCCACAGTCCCCTTTTGTCTCTCAGAACAGCCCTGCCTGTTAGAAAGATGCTCGGTATGGCAGTACTTGCAAGTTCAGCCTTCTCCCTGAGTTTCCTTTAGATGAGTTGCTTTGGAAAAATGACCGGCTGAGTTCCCAGGTGGAATTTCTAAGACTGGAAGTGAAACAACTTACCAGACTTCAGGAGACTGGGACTCTTCTGCAGGACAGCCAGAGGTATGGGCCAGTCTCAGGTAGGGTACACAGCTTGCCTGTCACGGCAGGAGGTGGTACTCTGTCCCCCACCTAAGTCATGTATACTTCTTTTAATACCCCTGCACTGGTGGCAAATGGATGAATTCAGGGCTTTGACACACGAGCGAGTTATTTTGGTGATCATTAGTGCACATTGTACGCTTCAGGCTGGAACTGGTTACAGACTGGCTGTAACCAGGCTGGAACTGGTTACAGACTTTCAAGCCAAGATATGAAAATGCCAGTTTGGTGAGTGGAAAGTCAGGAATATTCTGGGTCTGATGAAACTGCTTTTTTTTAGAAAAACTATCTCAGGTCAAAAAGAGAGAGAGGAAGCTTGCCTTTTGCAATCATAGCACTCCACTGATGTGCTTCCAGCTGTCTTTAGCACATGCTATCAATCTCTTTGAATGGTTTCTAGCAGTTATTAACCATTGTAAGCCAGCTATGCATGAAATCTTAAAATGTATCATAGCTGTAGTTGTAGTCATCTTGAAATACAGAGCTGTAGGCTACAAACTCAGAACTCTAAGTACAAATGTTTTAAAATGTGATTTTGAATAAATGGAAATTAGTGTATCAGTTTTGGAAAAAATCTTTATAGCAGGTTCACTCTCCTGAATGCATGCTCACCATTTCATTTTTTTTCTGCAACAATCTTGCCCAAGTCTGTAGTGTCCACAAACCATCCTGCTGCAGCAGTTGACTAAGAAGAGCAGCTACACTGTTCACAAAACACCTCTTCCAGCTGAGAAACACACCAGTCATGAGACATCATCCCAAATAGGAAGAACTGCATGGGTACCATCAGCACACAGCTCTGGTCAGTACTGCAGTTCAGAGCAATTATGCAATTGTCCTCTGTACAGGGAACAAAATAGACATTAAATATGGATTGTGTTCGGTTTTATCTTGTATGAAAATTCATGCTGTATTTAAAGCTGGTGAATCTAATCCTTGCTTTTTTTTTTTTATTTATCTGTGTCTTCCTGCTTCTATCTTCTCTTGTGTTCTTATACTTCTGCTGCAGTTACTACGTTAACAAAAAGTGGGGATGACTCCTGTATAATAACATTTTATCTGAAACCATGCCATGCTGGGAAGATGGTCATTTAGTTAATTGAATTCCCTCTAAAATGGTACTGAATCAATATTCCAGCACAGCGCTGGCAACACGTAGCTGGCGATGAAGTATTGCATGTAACATTCATAGTCAAACAAATATCTCAGGGCACTGGCTGCAAGCATTTGAAATTCTAGCCCTGGGTTTAGATGTATACCTCTGAGAAAGTGCCTGACCCACCAAGGATACAAGATGCTCTCTGAACACCATTTCACCATTTACAATCTGTGTATTTCGGAAAACATTGTCCATCAGACTAGCAGTGAAATGGAAAAGTACTGAGGCAGGCAGCACAGGTACCACTCGATAGGGAAGCTGTTTTACCTGGTGTGAGACCAAGGATCTGCACTGTAGCAGCGCAATACACTGCAGAGGGATGCTCACTGAGGGAGCAGTTTTTTGGAACAACAACATCTATAAGCACTCCCGGTGCTCCTACACAGGGACAGAAAGGGTAAGACCTTGCTGGGCTTATTGGCATCCACTGCCTCGCTCTTCTAGGAATGAATCTACATCCTTGAGGAACTGGGTGATCAGTCCTTATCAGTATCTCTGGTCAATCCACTCAACCCAGACAAAAATGACCTCTCAGAGGAGCCAGATCCCTCGTCCCAGGCACACAACTTGCTGTCAAAGTGTGAAGCACATCAGGCATGACCCCAGATGATTTTAGAAACTCTCTAGGGAAGTGACCTTGGGGGCAGAGAACACATTTTACAGCTAAATTCATCATAACCTCTCAGCTGAGCCTTCTGGGCTGCACATCTCACTGGCAAGCTGGGATGTCAGCCTTTAAGAGGGTCTGGGTTTGTCCAAAATGGTGGAGCAGGTGAGTGTGGTGGCAGGGTTGGGGGCAAGGTCTGGTGTGCCCCTCCACTGTGCGAGTGCAGTCAGAGAGCGGCCAAGGGGAAGAAACAAATGGGAAGGAGAAAAAAGCTTCATGTCTGGGGCTTGGATCAATGCAAAAAACATAAATATTGGCTGAGACACCTTCCACCCGCTGGCTCCTCCACTGTGAGGGAATTACATGCTGGCTGCAAAATGTCTTTCTTCAGCTGGTGTGGAGCCAACCTCAGAGCAAATGCTTGGCCAGAGCAAATTCATTAGCACAGGCGAAATGGTCACAACCCCTTTTTTTTGGGCTGTGTCACTTTTCATCACAGAAGGTAGTTCTGCAACTAATATTTTAAGGTCTCTGCTGTCTCAGCAGCCTGTGGCACCGCTTTACTGGGAAAACAGCCAGAGCTGCTGGTCGCATGGAATTTCCTTCAGGTTATGGTCTTCTCGAGGGCTGAGCACCCCAACTTGGCCTCTCCTCATCTGTCCCGTGCTCCAGTGCCAAAGACCCTGGGGACCTCCACTTTCTTGTCTACGTTAGTCATGAAGACTAATGTTTAAAGGCCATATTCCTTGCACTTACATGCCCGTGAGGCCATGTCTCCACCTGGCTTAGACCATGCATAGGGACTGCATGATGTATCTGTAATGCAGATCACAGCCACAGTACTTCAGATGCTTTTTCTAAAGGGCCTTCACACCTTCCTGCAAGGATGAACGGGGTGAGCCTTGTACACACATACACAGCCAACAGCTCCCCAGGAGGTCACTACACTGGTATTTAGAAAGTTTTCCATTTTTGGTGAAGACCCAAACGAAAATCTTGTTGTTCCCAGGAAGCTGTTCCCATCACTTCAGGGGAAGACTGACTTCTTTTCAGGTTGATCTTAGGTACTTTGCAGCCATTAGACCCTGTTGGGTCTTTGCCAGCACTAATTCTCCTGGGCCTGGTTTGGCAGGACTGAGATACCAGACTAGGCAGTGCCAACCAGCCTGGCCAGAGTGGTCTGGCCATTGCTGCCCTCACCACCCAGCCCTGTCCCTATGCAGGGAATAGCATGCACTGGAGCTGCCTCCTTGGGAACAAGAAGGTTGGAGGGGGAAAGTCCCATGTAAGCTGTGGAGCAAGCGGTGGAGAACTTGAAGAGGAGCTGGAGCAGGTAAGGAGCACCTTTAGGCTGGGTAGTTTGGCAGTGCATGGGCACTGCTAGCCACTGTGTGACCTCTGCCATGGCTTCACAAGCTGCAAAGAAGCTGCTTCTGTTCAGGATTCAGAGCAGGATGCAACCCACTGATGGTAAGGCTCAGCCAAGCTTACTGTCCAGGGGGAGGTCCTGCAGTCCCTGCCCTGGCTGCTCCATCACCTGAGCAGGGGCAGCTCAGCTCCCCTTGCTTCTAGATGAACTTACGGAGATAACTCCAAGTGAAGACTCATCCACCCTCCTTGCTGACTTGCAAACCGTGGGCGTTCAGCAGCTGGTAGGTGGACAGCTGAGCTGCTGAGGTCCCCAGCCTCAGAAGCAAAGGTGGGATGAGCAGCTGGGGGAGGAACAACTGCTGCTCCCGAATGCTGTGCTCTGCTGCAGGACATGGGGATTCCAGAGCTGATGCTCTGGCCACACACAAGCTTAAAACCTGGCAGAAATCCCCTTCCCAGGCTTGATTTCCCAGTATCAAAAGCATGTCAGCATCCACAGCTCCCCTTCAGAGCTGCCCTGACACAGGTACCCCGCTTTGCTCCACCACCAGGTCCTGACCAGTGCCACGTACAGGCAGGGGATGAGTCCCATGGGGCCTGGCCTGCTCACTCTTCACAAAATGTTCTTCCTTCGCAAAGCCTCCCAGTCTGCACACAAGGATGGGGCTGTGGATGGCACCTCCGTGGACCACGAGGCAATGCAGGACAGCCTGGCCCTGGGAATTTTGCACGTCATTTTTCCAGCTGGGCAATGAAGTCAGGAAAGGGTTAAAGCCCCCATCAGCAACAACTTTTCAAAGGAGGAACATTGGATCTCGGAAAGTGCATTTAGGGGCACAGACAGCCACAAACTTCCTCTGACCTGTTCGAAGGAGGGCTAATATCCCCCTAGCCCTCACCCCCAGCTTGCCACAGATTGATAGACACTCGCTGAGGGTGAGGCTGAAACCAGCCCAGAAGACCACCTCTTCCTTCTCCTGTGTTTTAAAAAGCAGGTGACTAGGATGCAGAAGGTGCAGGGCTGCGCAATGTCAGGGAGCAAGCCCACCCAAGCCACCTGCATGCCCCCAGGACATCCCTCACGGCATGGGCAGTGCCAGTGCCACAGCTGAGGCACCTACAAAATAACCCCTATGGGTTATTTAGGAAGCCCAGCTCTGAACAGATGACCGCAGAGGTGGGTATCTAGCTGGAAAGCCTGGCACTGCCACCCAGGCAGCACTGCAGCAGGCCCTACTTGTGCCTAGGATTGGGGTGGCCACACCTGCACCCAGCCTTGTGCACCCAAGACACCGCATCCTGGAGCCGCTGTCCCATCCCAGAGCCCAGCCTGTTCCCAGGGATTGTTACCAGGAGCTCGTGTGTTTGGTTGCAAACAGAGCAGGAGCAGGAGCCAGGCGCTTGTGTTTGTGTGCCTGCAGTTGCTCAGGCAACTCGGGGCCAGCCAGGAGCTGCCAAAACCACCAGCAACCAGGGCCGAGCCCACAGCATGGCTGCCCTGGGGTGGCACAGCCAGCCAAGCCTCCCACCGCCTGGGTGGGCAAGCGGGCAAAGGGGCTCCCACTACTCGGTCCCGCTGAACACAACCAGACCAGGGGCATCAGTGCGGACAGGGTTTTATTGCAGAGCCGGGTTACAGCGCAGGTCTGCAGCATCCTTTGGTTTGGGCTGCATGAAGGCAGTGGGAGGTCACGGAGGTTCAGGTCAGAGACCTTTGCCTATGGCCAGGCAACAGCAAGCTCTCCCGGGGTGCATCCCGGGACCGGGCTGGGAGCATTCTGGCAGCACCGACACGGCAGGGTCTCAGCCTCCTGTGGTGCCGGGCAAGTAGCAAAGCCGGGCAGCCCTGTGGCGAGGGCACTGCAGAGGCGGGCATTGGTGGGAAAGGAAGGAGGCGGCTGTGGTGTAACTGGTGCAGGGTTAAGGCAGGTCCCCAGGAGGTGTGCAGGGAAGACAGGCTGCAGTCCCTGGTGGGACTGGCAGGGAGGGTGCCCCAAAAGCCAAGGCTGAGGTAGGGAAGGTCTGGGTGCCAGTGGGGCAGGGGAGCCCTGAGGAGCAGTGCTGTTACTACGGTGGGTGCTGCCGGCAGCAGGGGGCTAGGGGTGACAGCACGGGGGGACAGGAGGGGCTGAGGGGGTTACAGGACAGGGTGGGACAGACAGAACGCTGGGGCAGAGCACGCAGCCTGGCAACTTCCCAATCACATCAGTGCTGGGCGCCCGACATCCTGCCAGCCTGGGGCTGGCCCCAGCGCAGCCTCCCGGGCCCCATGTCACGCAGGCATGTCCCAAGGCTGACATGAGCACCAGCCCCACAGCCAACATGCAGGGACTGGGGCAGTGGGCGCCACGGGCACCCGTCCCTACTTTTTCACTTTGGCATCATAGGTGCCCGCGTTCTTGTAGGCACTGACATAGCCGCTGGTGTCCACGATGTTCTCCCGCCCGCTCTTGCCTTTGCCCTTGCCGCTCTCATCGAAGCGCTCCTTGTGGGAGCCCGTGTACTTGGAGGTGTCCGTCAGCCTCTCCACAGCCCCTACCGTCTTGGCTTTCTGCAGTGGGGAGACAGGCAATGGGAGTGAAGAACATGCCCCATCCCCTTCATCCCTTGCCCCACACAAGCTTCTGACACCCACTGAGGACCCTGCCATGTCCCTGGTGTGCACTGGACCTGTGCAATCACCAGCCCACCCAGGGCCATGGGGTCCCCTGGGAAGTGTCTCTGCCCTGCTGCAGGCAGAGCTCTGTCCTCCCTTCCCGACCAGCCTGCTCCAAGGGGCTCTTCACTCACTGTGACGCCCACATTAATGGGCTCCTTCCCTGCCACCAGCTGGCAGATGGCTTCATACGCCTCCTCTTTGCTCTTGTCCTTAAATCTCTTGGGGGCCAGCTCCTCCAGTGCCTTCTTGAACTCCTCATAGTTGATGACACGGGCTGTCTTCCCTCTGCAAGCACACAACCCAGGCTGCCATAAGCACGTCCTAGGTTGTACCTCCTGTAGTGCTGGATGAGCTACATCAGGGAGACCCCAGCTTTGTCCTCCACCAGACTCGGGCCCCTTGTTCACCTCCAAAATGCAGCTATGGCCAGGGCAATCCTGGCTGAATGGGTTGGGCTAGGCACAGCCAGTGCTGAGCTCCAGGAGCTTTTCAGTCATGTGCTGTTAAATTCCTTGATGCTAAAAACCTCACACCTGCATGGAAGTGCCCTGGGACTTGGGCATTCCCACTGCTCCCAGCCTGCATGGGATGCCCAGCACCCTCTCTCCCCTGGCAGGCATCAGTCCTTCTCTGGTCAAACTCGGAAGGACGTGCACAGAGCATCTGTCCCATGAGCACCCATTCCTCGTCTCCAGGGCAGCACAGCAACCCACCCTTTTATATGCCAAAAACCTCCTGGTACTCAGACCCTCCTGGCCCCAACAGGGAACAAGGGGATGCCCAGACAGAGGGTTCAGAGGGAGCAGGTTCTCCACCCATCCTTGCTCCTGCACGCTGGTGCAGAGCATTGGGTGTCAGCGTGTCCTCAGGGACCCCAAAAGCAGTCCCAGGTGCTTTTAGCAATTCAGCTGCCCCTGTGACCTCTGAGGAGCAAAGACCAGAGTCCTTGCCAAGCTCAGGTGTGGGATGGCCAGGCCTAGGGATGGGCTGTGCCACGTCACACAGGACACCCCTGAGCACCCTCCTCTGCTCCCTGCGGCACCTTCTTGCTAGACAGGAACCTGGCAGAACCGGCCAGGCTCACCTCAATGTCTGGGAACGGGAGCAGGGGCACAGTCTCTGCACCAAAATCTGAGCTCCCACCCCTCCAAATTTGGATTAATTTATTATCAGGTCTTGCAAAAGCAGCCACTCAAACTCCCTGAAGGCAGGATGCCACAGGGCAGCACCTGCTGCTCCATGCCGAGTGCGAGTGCAACATGGGAATGGATGGCCTGGGCACGCAGCCAGGGTACCACACCTTCCCGGGGTCCACTGCACCCAGGCACCGCCACCCTGCCTGCACCGCAAGGGCATCCCCAGCCTCCGAGCGGCTGGAGGCCCCAAAAAGCCAAGTCACTTACTTCACCTTGGAGAAGACAATGTCCACATCGGTACTGGTGATGCTTTTGCCATCAGTGACTTTGCAGTCTTTGCACAGTTTGGCCCAGTTCTTCCCATTCATTTCTTGCCCTGTAGCCTTGGTGTCACCATAGATGGCGAATTTGCGGAAGCTCTCTTCCAGGGATGCCATCTCAGCACTCCCGGCCATGGGGCTGCAGGACGCAGGGCAGAGGGGCCCGTTACTGCCCAGGCTCTGGCTGGCAGCACCAGCAGAGCTCAGTCAGCTCTGCTCTCAGGTCCGCAAGGGCAGGAGAAGGAGGGCTGGCAAGGCCGGAGGGACTGCAGCAGGAGCAGGGCGTTGGCAGAGTCTGCACACATGGGGTGAGGGCTGGCAGCAGCCTCTGACAAGCACTGAGGGCAACAGCCGAGATGTGTCTTGGGGGATGGAGGCTCCTGACTGAGAGCTGGTCAGCAGCGAGGCTGTCGGCTCCAGGGGCTGGCTAGGAGTGAGCACATCAGCCCTCCCCTCAGGAGCACTCTCCTGGAATGACGCAATGCGGCCGTCTTCCTCCTGCTTGCCGATCATGAGAAATGGCACCGCTGCCTGCCTCCAGCCCACCTCTCCCCTGCCCACTGGCTCTGCCAACAACTGCATCCTCCTGTGTGGAGCTGGCAGCACCCCAGCTCTGCAACCTGTCCCCCAGGGCTGGGCCAAACATGGTGCCCTGCAGCCAACGGCACCGGGGCACCAAGTTGCAGACAGGCCTTTGCACTGTGGCTGCTGCCCCATCCCAGCTCCCCGCCTGCCGTCGCCCTGCCAGCCTTGCCCTGCCACTCAGCATCCCTTGCCATGCGCTGAGCACCCACAGCATCTCAGCCAGGACCAGGCACAGCAGTACCCAGGTGTGGCTCCAGCACCCCAAGGCACAGAGTGGGTACCTCGTCTGGTGCCCGGGCGGAGGGGGGCCGGAATGGGCCTCCCCCGGGGCCTTGGCGAGAGCCGGAGAGCGGGCACGAAGGAGCCGCGGCCGCGGCTGCTGCGCCGTCGGCCTTCGCGTTGCCTGGCGACCGTCGCTAGGGAGGAGCGGCGGGGCGGGGCAGCCGCTGGTCCCCGCCCGCCACCGCCGGTCCCCGGCCT
>VYZW01004326.1:0-16742 GCA_013401315.1 Balaeniceps rex
GCTTAGTTGCCGACTGGGGCTAAACCACGACAGTCAGTAGGAAAAATAAACCAAACTGGATAGGGTGCTGTAACACAGCCCATGGAGTCAAGACTAGGTAGGGAAATATGGACTGGATTTTTTCCCTTGTTGTGTACTATCTAGAGAGTTTTTCAGCAAGGGTTAGGTCCACACACACAAAAAAAGGACTGGAGAGATACCGCATCCATAGCTGTAACAAATACATTTTAGGTGCCAATTCTGTTTTAAAAATAAAGGAATTTTAGATTCCCAAAGAGTCTCAGACATCTAGTTGTCACTTTATCTGCCATTAAAAGTGCAGACCCTTAGAAACTGTCATATAATCCTGCCTACCATTACATAAGCAAAATACAGACACCAGCCTACAGCGTATTCTGGAAGCAAAACTCTCACTCTGCTCTATTGAGGCTGTTCCAGTTTGTGTATCAGGATGAGGTATCCCCTGGTCTTCTGGATGTTTAGGTGAATTTATCTTGAGGATTCTTTGTAGCTGGGACTAACAGTGCAGTGATAAGCACGTAAGAAGCCAGTAACTGAAATGGGTTGTTTCTAAGATCGCAGTCCCTGCCCCTGCAGAAAACAGGACTGCCCCATTGAAGGAAACGGGTAATTCTGGAAGGCTACTGGATGCACTGAGACTACAAGCACAAAAATATTCCAATCTTTTCAGTAAATTATCTAGCTAAAGCAGAAGTGGTGCCGTATGAGCGGTACTGTATTAAGAAAGAGGAAAAAGTGATGTGGCTACAGGACTTGTTAGTCACCTAATTGATATGCAGTGTTTAAGAAAATAAGAATTGAAGAAAAAAGGAAAAAAATATTAAATTTTATATAACCGTGTAGAGATAGATGATAGATGATTGCTAGATAGATAGATGCATACATTTAGGTCTATATATACATTAATTTCACATATGTAGCCTGTCTTTGAAAAGGCAGCTTTCCCTTAGAAAAATGTATGTGGCACAGCTATTTTGTCTTGACCTCAGTTAACCATGTGATACTGTAATTAACTGTGTGATACCATGTTACATGAGAAATTTTTGGTTAAAGTGGAGAAAAAAATGATCACTGACAGGACAAGGGCATAAAAGGGGACGAGACAAGTTTTAGTGCCACCATAAGAACTAAGCATGGGGTGGAAAGTATTTAACTGCAGGGAGGTTCCTACTGCTCTTCCCAGGCGTGGATTCTTGGCACTGATTTTGTGTGCATTTTTTAATGCCCTTGGTAAAAAAGAGCCAGCATGGTGCTGATATTTCCTAATGATACAGTGTTGGGATGGAATATGACTCTAAAGGATGTCTGGGAAGAAGCACACAGGAAGAACTGCATGACGTTGTAGGCTGGAGTAATTGAAATTCAATACTACAAAATGCAAGGTCATGCACTTACAGACTGATAACAAAAGCCTCTGCTACAGGCTAAGAGCTCATTTGTTAGAAATGAATGAGGAAGAGAAAAACCTGGGTATATTAGCAAGTCACAGGATAACTATTAACTATCAAAGTAATGCAGTTGCAAAAAGGCCAATATTAACCGGAGCAGTAGTTCTGACCTGGGAATACTGTGTAGAGGTCTGATCAACTATAAGAGATAAACTAGAAGCAAAACTTGGGCACAAAGATGCTGTGGTAGGGGGAAGAGCTCGTGGCTATGTGCAATGGGGAGCTGTGAGCAGGTTCATGCAGTAGGGAACTGGCTCCAGCTCAAAGACAGTGCCATTACAAAAAAGCAGTAGCATACATAACTTTAGGTTAAAATTCAAATATACTTAAAATCAGTAGAGCAGCAAAGCGCTCAAACAATTTCTGTCAGTAGCAGGATCAGATGAGACGGAATTTGACCAAATAATGGAAAGACTTATGTAATATGTATATATAAGGTCATTTGTAATATGAGGAACCAGGACCTGATAGCCCAGCCAGCCTTTTCTACCCTTCAGCTGGGAAGGATTTCTCTTTCTGCAGCCCTCATGAGACCTGCAGTAGCTGCCTTCCCTTCCTGTGCTCCTGAGACAGAGCACACTGAGAAGCAGTGTTGGCGTAACATGATGCAGCCCTCCATGGCTCCGTGCCCAGCACTCTCCCAGGACAAACCCGCGACTCATCTGTTGCAGCTGCAGCCAGAACGCTCAGTGCCACAGAGGTGCAGGCTCCTTCTGCGATGGGGAGGCAAAGGTCCTAACGCCGGAGGAATCCTCTGCACGTAGGATGCAGATGGATACACTCCCCACAGTTGAAAAGAAATGTTCACTTCTGCAAAGTGCTTGCAAAGGTGTGAATCAGACCTCTCTGCTGGCTACTTTACATATATACTTAGTTTTCAAGTAATTTATAGCATCAAAACAATTATAATTGTATATTAACATTATTCTGGTCTCTGGTCACAATATTTTCAGAGCAACACTTTAGTGCTGCTTTCAGTGTTTCCATTCCTTCTTCATATTTACTGCTATATGTGTGTACATATACATATACAGACTTATTTTTTTTTTCCTTTTACCACAAGCAGCTCAACTGAAAAGTTGTTACTATATAAGATTGGACATGTTGCGAAAGATATTTAATTTGCTTATTTAATAATAAGCACTCATTTTAGGTTGGGCATGAGTATGCAGACCTAATTCACTTGAGTGAGTAATTCATGAGTTTTCATTGGATTAAATGTATAAGGAAGTACTGTTCAGAGTAGGTGAGGGTTTTAGACTTGCAGTCATGATGTGACATCTGACACACATCTGCAAAATAAAAGTGATTCCTCTGATACAGGATGATGTTAGATGCTGTGAAACATGAACGTACTGCCAAGGCATTCCGCGTAACGTATGGTTTATATACCTCCAAAGGCAGTTTGTTAGGAAATGACTGGGGGGAATTAGTGAAAGGATATGGAACATTTTAGCTGTAAGTGACTAGTTCAAATCCTCTCCAGGGCAGAAGTGAATAAGGACCTAAAGCACTGGAATTGATGGAGTTGGGGCTATGGCTGGTCTTAAAGTTATGTATGTGCTTAACAGCTTTGTTGGATTGAGGCTGGAAAGTCAATGTTATTTGTTGGCCCATGTGAAATAAGTTGATGTCCCTGATTCAAAATTCAATATCAATCACCAAAGGATTAAGCAGCAGTGAAGTGCTTTTGCACATCTGGTGCTTCTCCCCCTGGAGCACGGCTGAGTGACAGGCGGGGAAAAGCTGTACCTGCCTTGGGTAGAGAGGATTTTAGTCTCTAGTGCTGTAAATCTGGCACCTGTCACAAGCATTAAAGCTCAAATGACATAGGACAAACCTGGAGCTTTGTTTTTTCTTAAACGTTTTCACAGCTACATCTAATCAATATAGTCTTCTCCTTGTTGTAGGAAGAAGTAGTAATTAACTTTCTGTCTAACACAAGCACACTCTCAAGCTGGCATAAAAGTCTGAAGAAGAGGAAAAACAGTTTTGCCTAAACTAATCAGTGTCCTTTGCCAAACTCACGCAATTACTGAGATTACAAAAAAATCAATGTAGCATATCTTCATTTTATTACAAAGAAATACTAAGGCAGTAACAGAAACTCCAGAGAGACCCTGGTCAAGCATTCATCAAGGTAACACCTTCAGGATTACATAGGTGGAAGTATGTACTCACTGTAGGATTAAACAGCAATGTCACAGTTTTGTGATTTGCCTCTGGAGAAGGAAAGGAGATCAAGAGCTTTTATCGTGTTCAGGTGCAAGCCACAGGAAATTAGGCTTGCTTTATAGACCATGATTTCCTGACTACACAAGCATAACAATAATTAGAAATCTTACAGAGGAGATTATATACTGCAAATGTAGTTGTTTACCTCTACATCCCTATTGTGAGATGAGTTTTCCAATACCATTAGTTACCCTGTATATTTTCCCTAGCTGAAACAGGAAGAAAAAAGTCTACGTATTATAAGACTCCATACTTCTAAAGCTATATGGTTCAAGAAGCAAAATAGATGTCATAGAGCAATAAAGGAAATTAATTTCCATATAAGAGGTGGAAAATCAGCCTATAACTTAATGAAAGTTCAGGAAACAGTATCATGGATATGCCATACATATACATATATCTCACTTGTACCTTTATACCATTTTCTGTAGCTGTTTGACTGTAAAGTTCCTGTAGACCAAAGCCACTATAACATCCCAAACTCATGCTGTCCTTGGAAGACAAATCCAGAGACATGAAAAAAATCCCATTAAAGTCAAAGAAGATACAGATGTGAAATTATACTTGGGTTATAAAAAGAAAAAGGCTGGGCATGTAGTGGATTTTAAGGTGATGTTATTTGGTTGTGAAGCATCTGAAAAGCTTTTTAGTGAAAACCAGAAATATTTTTTAGAGTCGAAGAGATAAACCAAGCTCTGTAGCACCAAACTTGAAGAGATCATGCAAATCATTCACAGATAACTGACAGGTAGAAATGCCAAAGGCACATTTCCTGTTTAAGTAGCAGCTACCAAAAGTTTATTGGTGACCATAATACTCATGTGTTGTACCTACCACACACGGGTATCTTCAGATTTTCATACACCGTGTGTCATTGTGTTTTGAAAATATGCAAATGTAAAATATCTTTACTGCAATATATCGTGTCCAACAAATTAAGACAGCCTGTCAGATTCCCATGTGTTACCTTGCAAGCTTGCTTTAATTCAGCTGAGCCATTAGGTTGTTTTAGAAACACATTGTGCATATTATTTAGACACATGCCAACAGCAATAAGACACTTAAGCATAATTGACAGCCGCCTTATCTTGCAATGGCAAGGTGTGTGTCAGAGACAGACAGTCTTCAACAAACAGAAGTCATTGTACAGAGTAATGATAAGAAGATTTCCACAGAATAAAGGGTATAGTCATATTAAAAATCTATCTGATTAGATTAATCAGTGAGTTTGAATTGAGAAGGTAAGCTCTAATAGTTTCCCTTCCTTTGATTAATATATCGTTAGTTATTTATCAGCCTTGGGTTTGATATTTCACAATACAGATCTCATTGCTCACTATATTTTTCTTGGTTTTAGTATTAATTATGACCTAATCATGATACATATAAGATGGGATTCATCTCACCTTCTTTAATGATCTAATATCTAGCCATCCACTCGTGTCACCTCAGAGTTCATTATTACTCTCTGGAGGACAATTTAGGCTATCCACTTTAGGTATCATTTTCTCACATGAAGCAACCTGAAGGATGCACTTTGATAGACCCCTAACTTTTAAATGGCTAAAGTGAGATGAGTTCTACCCATAGGGACAACCTTTTCATCCTTTGAAGGTGAAGATGAGGTGACCTCTACAAAAAGAACTTATTAGAGTGGTTTAAAGAATAAAGATGAAATAAATACTGGTACCTTCCAAACCATTCGGAGTTTTACTACATCCTCACTGGAGACAGGAGGTCACCCCGAGCCCCGGTATGAAATCAATGCAGTTTCTATGTGTTATTTCCTCAATTGGATCACCACTTGTTGAAGGCCATCACACACTCCTCATCTTTCCTGATAACAGCATCAGAGGTGAAAAGGAATGTGACTGTTGATCCATTACATTATCTTGGAATCAAATTTTTGATCTGATCCCTTTTTGGCAACAACAGTTTGTAATTAATGTGGAAGTTGGGCTGCATGGTGGAATTAGCAGTGGTAAAGACTGAGAGCTCCCTGAGCCTAATAGCTTTCATGTGCCCTCCATCTGTAAACAAAGATACGTTCATGACATTAAATCTACACAGAGGGTATACTGAACACTGCGTTACTGGGAGAAAATGAGAGAAAAGCATAAGCTCTTATAGTGGGTGTTAGTAGATGACATAAAGCTTCATGCTGGACTTGATTTGGAATTTAATTGGGGGGGTGAAAAGAATGCAAATGATGCCTCATGAACTCATACTGGTTTAGGTTGAGATACATAAATAAGCATGCTCTGCATATTGGGATTACATTTTTGATTTCTTTGATAGCTCCCAAAGCAGTTTTGTATGCTTCACAAGTAATAAAATTATTTTCATGTTTGTCAATACTGCAAGCTGAGAGGCTCAAAAATACCAACCACTGTGAGGTACCAGCCTATTTCCCCTGCTGGAAGGAGATCTCTTTTAGTGACAAATTAAATGAATTCACATGTTTTTTTGCTGGATAAAACAAGGAATACTAAAATGATCTATGGCAATATTGTTGTAGTGGAGGTGGTAATCTTCAGGTGAGGGACAGTAATGAGCAGCCAGGTCAACTTTTTAACAGTTGTGAGTAGATCCACAAAAATACTTTGTCCTTGCCTTGAATTCCCAGAGATTTACAGCTGTCATATGAGCAAGTTGTGGAAATACTGTACATTCAGGACCCGTTTTCCTGAGAAGCCTTGAACAGAAGAATTAAAAGTCATGTGAGCGGGACCCTGTTGTGGTGGCTCTGCATAGAGCACAGTGGAACACTCAGCACTTTAGCTCTTATGGCTAGGGAAACCATACCTGCTTATGAGGAAATTCATACATCAGATTCATTGTAGTGAAAATCTGAAAGTCAGTATTCAAAATTTGTCTCTCTCATCCAATTGTGTCAGGAGTTTTGTACCAGCAGTTTTGTGTCCCAGGAAAGAAAGAAAGAACAAGTATTGCCGCTATTCAGTTAACCAGAGGTCTGAAGCATACCTATAATTATTGTGCTACATGTGTTTTATGGATATTTGTTTAATTTATTGACATGGGTTTTCATTTGGGTACAGTATGTCCAATTTGGAATAGATTAATTCTTAGCTAAAACAGAATGATAGAGAGATTAAAAGGGAAGGAAGGATTATTGTATTATCATCTCTATCAGTGGTTTTAGTCATTAGATTAAATTTGGTATCTTACAGTTTGTTCTAAGTAGAAAGAGATATTGGTGGCGAAGACAATATTAGTTACAAAAAATGTACATAATCCTGTTTCCTCAAGCATGACAAATCAGAACACAAATTTCACCATTCATGGTCATTATGGTTTTTAGCCAGCTTCCTACTAAAAACCCTTAGCCTACATCCTATCTATGCAAGTGTGGCCCCTAGGACCAGAGAGCAGTGACCATTCAAGCTGTGTCAACCTCTCTTCCCTGCATCTGTCTATGCATTTCTCCTTGCTTTTCAAAATCCAAACACATCTATTCAGATAAAGCAGATTCCTGAGCTGCCTTGCGTTTGCCTCCAGCTTGGACAGAGTTTTCTGTCTAGGTTTTGCTCTTGGAGATTTCCACTACTTTAACTTCCTTCTTCTATAACAGTGGTTAATGACTTTTTAAAGTTATCTTAAATGAAAGGTAGTGGTTAAACCTAATAGTTCCACTGAATTTTAATCCAGGCTATAACAATGTTTTAAGACTTTCTGAAAGTAAGTTTAAAGTTTTACAGGGCTATTAAATGTTAACCTGGCCTTTGACAGCAATAGTGTGGTTTCATCAGCTCACACTGCGAAGAACTAAGGAAGCTGGAGCGCAGCATGAACTTCCCATTCCCACTTACATCCACCAGTACTCCATTTAGGATTTAAATACTGCTTCCACACTACCGTGAGATCACTGGAAACCACAGGGAATCCCACTAGCAATCCTGCTGACCCCAGCACCTCTTCCCCTGCTCTAAAAAAATTGGTAGAAAATGTTTCCCTGTCTTTCTGATAACCTTGACAGGTTCATTACCCCTCTTCAGTTTGCTAAAACTCAGAATAAAAGTTGTCATATAAAATTCTTAAGCAGACCATTCAATCTCATTCATACTACCATACAGTACTATGCTAACACACATAATATTGCACAAATATGCTAACATTTTTTCGACTTGAACTGTTGAAATTAAAGCAGAGGGAGATGTATTTGGACATGGTTCACGCCAGTAGAGAATGTTCTCCTAGAATAGTTCTCTGTCAAACCCAGCTTTTAATAGAAGTGGTTGTGGAGCTCCCTTCATCTAGTAGGTTGACAGGTCTGGTGTTAAGTTTCATCCTGTCATGCTTACTTATAATCCTTGTGCCAAAATAAACCATTCCTTTCAGTCATGGTATTTCCGTTTTGCAAATAATTGTGATCTGTTACCATACCCATCTTAAGTGTCATTTGCTCAATCTAAATATATCTAGATTTCTTCATCTCTTTCCTTGTAAAGCAATTTTTCCAGTTTCTTTTTCCTCTATAGTATATTTTTCTGAATTATTTACAATTCATCACTATCATTCTAGTATATAAGTTTGCCCAAGGGTTTACATGGTTTTCATTAATGGCATACCTAGTAGAGAGATCCACAAATTGTTCATATGTCAAGTAGAATGAGAATTGTTTGTACGTAACGTATATGAGGGAGATGTGTATAGTACAAATGATCAAGGACAAGAATTAAATTTTATCCAGGTTCAATAATTTATCCCAGAATAGGTAGATAAGGTAATTTTCTTGAGTATGATACAAGAAAAATGTTTATGTTTGTGCAAGTCAGTGATTCCCAAACTATAGGTCACAGCTGTGACCAATTAGGATTAGCAGGTTCATGAGCCCCACAGAAATGTGATAGGCAGTGGGGAGGGTGGTGGTTGCCAAAAAAAAAAAAAAAAGAAAGGAGCTTCAGAATTGTTGATCTAACATACATACCATGCCTTCCAAAACTCAAAGGAGCACTGCCATGAGCAGGGAGTGCTTCTCATGGTTCTCTGTTCCCCACCAGACCCCAACCTGAGCTAGGGCAGCTCAGAGTCTGGTCCAGCTCCTTCCTGGTGGTTGCAGTACTTGGAGCATCCTTCTGAGCACAGAAAGAGCATGAAGGTGTCATCAGTTGTCTTCCACTTCTCACATGCCATCATCCATTCCTTTCCAACCCTTTTCCTCAGACATTTCCTTTCCATTGTAGGCCACAATACTGATTTTGTAGGAACCACCTACTTTGGTCTCTGCTCTGTCCGACTCAGAGAAGGGACAACAGGATAAAAGTATGTGTGACACACGGGAAGGACATCAAGTCTCAGAGTGCCTCATCCTAGCTGTTTCTTGGTACACAGAAAAAAATCGGCAGGGCTCTTATACCACTTTTCATTATATCCCTTGTGGAACAGGCTCTATTAAGTATGTTAATTTTTTTCCTGTATAATGTTCTTTGAGTCCTATGCAAGTCTGTCTCATGCACATCTTTCTGCTTAGTTTTTCTAGCCATGCTTAAAAAAAAAAAAAAAAAAGACTGGCACATTATAAGTGGAATTAGGGGCACTTAGAAAGGGCTGGATGAGAGGAATCAAATCCGAAGGACAGTATTTCTTTGCAGGAGAGATCATATCTGTATTTCCTTATGAGCATTGCTTAACACCACAGAGACCAGTTAAATCTTGACAAGTATTTTCATTTAAACATTTTACAGTGAAAAAACCTACTTGTTCTTAAAATAAAACTTTTGTACCGTTATTATGCCCTTATTTGTCTAGATACTTTAAAAATATTTTTTGTTTTTCCTCTTTTCCCTGTTTTATTTAATTTTGCTTTATTTATTTAATTTTTCTCCTGGGTGAATGAATGAACGAAAGGGGTCTGGGATGTTTTCTCACTTTTTCCATTTTCCTTCTGACACCCTGTAACTTTTCAAAACTTCCTCAACTTTGGAAAAAGTAAGGTGAAAATAAGTAAAACAAAACTCAGTAACTTTGTCACTCTATAACTTTTCAAAAAGGTGACAAAAATTTTTTAAATGTAAGAGAGACAGAGTTATAGAATTTCAGTTTTCTGTTGCTTTACATTTTTCCAGAGCTAAAGAAGTTTTTAAATTTGCAGAGGTGAAAAAAGGTAAAATGAAAAAATAAGGAACAGGGAGAATAGAGGTCACCATTTTTAACGCATGTCTTGTAGAAAGGGGAAGCTGAGGGGCAAAAAGATAGGGCAAAGAAAAGATGAAAAGTTAGACCTGAAGCTATGTAAAGAAAATTGCATCACTTTGTGCACTATAAAGTTAAAAAAAAAAAAAAAATGGAAACAGAATTTCCACTTATTTCATTATTCATGCATTTTTTTAATGACTCAGTCTTCAGTATGACCAGGATCTGCGGACGAACTCAAAAGCAGTCTACAAGGTCCCAATTCAGAAAAGTGCATATCCAAATTTATCTTTACATTTACCAGCTTGCAGTCTCTGGCACTTGGTCGGAGGCTGTAAATAGCAGTGAAGCTCGTTTGCGAAGGAGACAGAGCATTCTCAGAGGCCTCGGCTGTGAACGCACTTCCCCAGGCACTAAATTTAAACAGGAATCTCATCACCCTCTACCCCAAGAGGAAGACACATTTCTTTGATGCTGCCATGATTTATACAAATAACTGTAGGACAGTAAATATTGCTGCGTGTATTTTTGCTTCGTCTTCCCCCCTGAATCTTGTATTCAGTGCTGATGGGCCAGCTCCAGCAGCAGGGAGAGGGATCTGCCCCAGCTCCTGGTGCAGAGCATCTCCAGAGGCTCCGTTCGAGAGCTGCAGCCTGAGAAAGGCACTGGAGACAGATCTCTCACTTAGAAAAGCAATCTTGCCAGGAAGGAACTATATGGATGATGTAACCTTGTGCTAAACACAGTGACTCGGTTGACCCCTCTTTTTTAACCTTTCTGAATTACCAGAAAGCCCAGATGCCTGCTTTCCGTGGTGCTCCCTTGACCAAAGCTGAGCACGTTGTATGGCCCCTGCATCGGTTTTGGGGGAACCTCCTGTCCCAGTGTGGGATTTTAATCACCTGCAGTGATTAGGGCTGAACAGCCTGGCACCGCAAGCACTCAGCCTTCTCAGCAGGGACCTGGGTGGGTGTAGAGAGTCTGAACCACCCCCCCAAATCTGGAAAGTCCAAAAGATGCAGACATCTAAATCCCAAAATGATTTTTGAGGCCATTCTTGGGAGAGTCTTCAGACAATGGGAAGGCTGGTTTCCTGAGGCTCGCCCTGTGGCCTCGGGGGTTGGAGGTGGTGGCTTCATACAGAAACCTCCCTCTTGGACTGCTGGAGTCCGGCCACACTCAGCCTCTGTGTACCGAGTCCTTACAGCCCACAAGTTATTCCATACCCTCTGGGACTGGGGGAGTATTTCCATCTTGTATTTGAAAAAAACCCCAAACCCATAGTCATGTATGGTTCTATAAAAATGATATATGAAAGCAACTGTATAGATTTGGATTTATTTAACTTCATTACACATTAGCTGTAAATCTAAAGGAAGAAATACAAATAAGAGGGGTTTTTTGTTTGGTTTTCAGATGGCAATGCTTATTGCCTTTACCTGTGAAACTGGAAAGACTGTAGAAGATGATCCAGATTATTGGGTAAATAATGCATGTTTAAGAATATGACTCTGGCTGTTCCTTTTGCTGGTTCTTCATTTTGTTGAAAGATTTATTTATAGTATGTCTGTGAATCCAGTCCCTTCTGTGCATGATGTCATCTTCCTCATGTATTACACATGCTACACCCCAGGGAAAAAGGCAGCAATGTGTCTCACCTTCTACTATTTCTCATTCCTCTTAGAGAGTGCATATAATTTCTATACATATTTGTTTCAGCTGTCACTGAGTCATCTATTAAAAAATATACATTTACAGAAAAAGAGAAAAATTACAGATCTCTGTTCAAGTTTGTTTTCTCTATTACTGACATTTCAGATAGCAGACAAACTATTCTCTTTGTGTCATTCACTTAAGCTTTGTTTGTAACATATTGCCATAGTTCTTTACATGTCTGATGGCTGACGCTTAACTTTGGAAAGGTTAATCAATCCAAGGCTAAATGGTGATAGCAAGAAATAAAGCTAGTAGCAAAAAGACTGGAGAAGACAATCACAAAAAAACCCCATAGCTTCTCCTGCTGCCACTTTCCCAAAGGAAAAAAAAAAGAGGAGGAAAGGAGGGTTGTTAAATATCTGTCTGGTTTTCTCAGTAAGAGGTCAATGGTTATATTTTTAATGTTACTTCTTTTACTTTTGGTTCTATTATTTATTACATATGTGAAATATGTAAACCTTTGAATCACATTGCAAAGTTACCAGACAGGGGGAAGACGAAAAGCAATTAGAATATCTTTCTGTATTTTGGAGGTGATCTACTTCTCTACAGTGTGCTGGGAAATCCATCGCATGCATTAACCTCCCAGCTGAGCAGGTTACAAGCACCTCTTGGGAGGCAAAAAGAATTTCCTGTCCCTGCTAAGTTTTGTGAGCTGGGAATTGGTGCCTGGCCCTTAGCAGATAAACTATGGATTTCCTTGGAGAAAATATTTCTTATTTCATTGCCACCCTGACAGTCCTTACCAGATATTCCTTCTGTTTCAAGGTTTGTCAAAACTTATGATGGACTCAAAATTTTGATTTTTTTTTTCTCCAGCTGTAACATCATGTACAGCTGGAACTAAGTGCCTTCTTTAAACTACAGTTCATATAAATTAAATTGAAAATAACTTTTATAATAATACATTTACATGTGGCACCTCAAGTAGCTGCTTTATGTTTCCCACAAAGGACAAGAATTCTTAATTCTGGAATCTTTTCTCAAAAAACTGTTTTGATACATATCAGCTCCAACATCCCAGTTCTCTTACACGCAAAAATGAATGAGAGTGATTTGTACAGAGAGGAGACTCTCAGAATCAAGACACATTAAGAGGTTCTTAAAGGTGAATTTAAGACAGAGAAAAAAAATCATGGAATTATTCAGTGAGTATGGATTTGACTAGACAGTATCCTAATATAAGGCATACAGTAAGTAGCTTCTGATTTTTAATACAATATCATAAACAAATGGTTGTTGGACCAACTGGTGAATATCTCTCTTAAATTTTCTACACCTGAAAAAATTTGAGTTAAAATTGATCAGTGTTTTATTTCTTAAATATTCATAACCTTTTATATATATACACACTTCTAATTCTATAAAGTAAAAACACATATGACAGAAAAACACATGTATTATCACTGAGGAAAATAGCTAGCTAAGTTTCAGATAAATGTATAAGTTTCTGTCTGGGAAGCCTGAATCCATTAGCGAACTCAACTAATAGGTCAAGAAAAGTAATAGCCAAATAAATATTTTATTAGCATTTTGTGAAACTTGCTAATGGTTAAGCCTACTAATCCTACACTAGTGGGAATCTTCATTCAATATCAGGTCATTATTCAATAGACATTTTTTCCAATTTCATACAAAGTGGCTTTCTGGCTGTGACTGGAGACAGGTATTTTCACATTAATTGAATTCTTTACTCTAGGATACAATGGAAGAAATCTGCTGCTGCTCTAACTTTTTTGCTGGTTAACTGATCACAGGGAGTCAAGCAGCTGTATCAAGCTGCATCCAAATCATCAGTTTTCACAACTAAGTTTTCTCTTGAAATGGCGAATAAGGAAAATGCTGGTGTCAGGTGGCAAGAATATCCCTCAGGTTCAAGGTCTCATTCTCCAAAAGCGCAGTGTGGAGACACAGTCCTCCAAGCACCTCCAGTGGTTTAGCAGAGGAGTTGTCTGCAAATGCCAGCACGGATGTGGGATTGCATATCCCTGTCCTCATCCCCTGTAGAACCAAGTTTTAACTTCCAGAGACGTCATGTCCTCCTTTTAGGGCCAAGTCTCTCACCACAAGAGACTGGTGGAGACTGGAGTTGCCATGTGTCCCATATGAAGCTGGGGATGACACCAGGCAGCCACAGCACATCTTGCTGGCTGGTGCCCCGGGCACGTTCATTTCTAAGAAATGACAATCAGCTAGGACTGATCCTGACAGACCTAGCATCAGAGGCAGCTCCCCAGTGCTCAGGCCACTTCGGAAATTATTCTGTTGAGGCAGCCCTCTCATATAGGTGCTAAAAAAGAGTATAGAGCTCAGTGGGCATCTCTTTGTAGGCAAGCCGACCGTCTTGCCTCTCTCCTTTAACTTTGTTGGTTTTTTCTCCTTTTTCCCCAAGTCAAGCCTACTCTACTCTGTTTTTCCTGCTATCCACAGGACAGTCTGTGTCTAAGTTCACACTTAGATGGCATTTATTCTGTGAATAACACCTTTATACTGGTGGAACATGCATGGAGCAAGAAACCATTGAACATCAGAAAAGGCATTGAGATCTGGTACACTGCAGATGTACCATTTTGTTTCAATACCAGTATAACACAAATGAGTCTGAAACTTCTATCCTCCTTTATGCTTTTCTAGCTTTAGCTTCATCTCTTATCCTTAGCATTTAAAAAGAAAAAAATCATCCATGTTTGAAGCAGGGACTTTTGTGATTCGGTAATCACTGAGGTTAGATCATAACACCGTTGTGCGGATCAAGGGAGCATTCCCTTCTCAGGACACTAAATCAATTTTACTAAATTATGTTAATATTTAAGCAGGAAAAATACTTAATGACTCCCTCTTATCTAGTCCAGATGGATTGATTTCTTTTCCTAAGAGTGCAGTTTATGAAAATATTGTCTAAACTAACTGTGAGAGTGCTAGAAGAACATACACTCTATGATTCTTATGTATAATTTAAATAGCAATTTCAAGGCTCCAGTTCCACAGCTGTTCAACATATAAAATTCTCACTCAGCTCTGCAGTTGGAGGAGGTTCAACAGAAGTGATTCTACAATTGATTTCAGTAGGTGTTTTGACTACAAGGGGAGAACAAAATTGGCCAACAGTATTTGTAAAGTGCTTTTGGATTCTTGGGAGTGAAGGCACTGCAGTGTAAATTGTTATCATTTTTATTAGCTGGAGCAGTCTCCCCATCCCAAATTCTATAAGTTTACCAGTTTTAAAAAATTTGTAGCCATAGTCTCATTCTGTGGTCCTCCTGTTAAAGATGAGCCCCCATGTGAACAGGATTGTAACAGTTTGAGAACTGACACCGTATATAACTAGAGGCAGTATGGATCAGTAACATAGCAGAAAGGGTTCTAGGGCAAATTCCTTTTTGCTTTGCCTTTGGCCTCATGACTTTTGCATTCCAGTTGTAGACAGTGGTGACAGCTTCTCTCCAAGACTATTCCATAGATTGAGGCTAAGGTATTCTCCAAAATCATAGGGGCTTTAGGGTCAAAGTCCTGCAGAAGTAGGGTTTATAACCTGTAGCTACTTCTATGCTAGTAAATTAAACCAGGGTCTGTTCCCTGGATCTGAGGCCAGCTGGCATGATCTGGCCACATCTATGCTATTAAAATCTCTTATTTTCCAAAACAGAGTGGCTGAATCCAAACTGCCTATTGGGAATGATCTTTGGCCCGTGCTAATTTCCAAATTGTTCCAGTGATTTTTTGGAAGAGTGCTAGCATTCACCAGCCAAAACCATGTCAGGGATCTTTTTCTAACAATTTAACAATACAGACAACTGAGTTCCAGTGCCTGGACTCTGTGCTGACTCTGTTTTAATTTCTTAGTCTAGATGTGCTTTCTATCTCTTCCCTGTGGTTTCTATTTCCTGAGCAAATGCTCTACCTACAGGATACCATATCAGTGGATAGAGTTTGTCATCTGTCATCAGAATAAAACTATGAACTCACTTGAGGTCTTGAGTGGACAGAGATGCCTACTGTGAAATCCTGAGTCAGGTGTTGGAGACACCAAACACATCCCATTTTTACAGTCAAGCTGTAGACAGCTCCTCATCCAGCACGAAGGCTGAGTTGAGGAATCTGCCATGGATGGCCAGCTGGAGCCAGGTGCCTAACTTCTAGGTACTGCATCACTTGACACACATGCTCTCATGTCAGTATATTTATTAAAAAGGATTTGAATGAAGTTGCAAATGTATTTTTTCCTACATTGTTCCCTAACTTTGCATGACTGATACAGCAGCTTTAGTAATGTTTGTTTAATTATGTTTGTGCATGAAAGACTGTGATGTATATCAATATTTACATCTGTCCCTTTATATATAAAATACAGGCTGGGGAAAAGGCTGGAGGGAGAACATGTGTGCAAGAGATTGCCATAAGGAAAGCAAAGATAAGTGTTCTTGAAAATCTATTGCCATAGTCTTCTCAAATGTTTTTAGTATTATAGTAAATACTTTCCAATTGAATGCTACTTTGTATATATCTTTGCTTGTCTTCCAAATGCATAATACATTTGTGGAAAAAGGCAATATTTTATGTCTGACTGACTAATATAGTGAAAATATGCAAAAATGTCTAGCCACAAAAGCTCTTCTTTGGGGCTGGAGAAGACTCAGGTCATCATGGCTACATCAAGATTCACATTTCAAACAGGCAGTTATCTGGGGGCAGGTATTTTTGCTGTTGTTATTTCCCCTTTTACACACAGTAATACCCCACTGTCCTGTTTACGGAGCAATTCACATCAACTTCAGGCAAAATCAGGATAGATAGTTTTAACAGCTTAAGTAGGCGGTTTTCATAAATGTAGTTGACTTCAGATGAATCTTTCTGCCTGCAGGACTATTGGCTTTTACAACCCACAGCTGATGAATGACCGCATACAGCTGAGGAAAGCAAAGCTGATTTTAGGCTATGGCTGTCCATAGCCTGAAAAAGAGATGGTAGTAGAAGTTTCCATGGACGTAAATGGGTGGAAGATGGACAGTTCTCAGTGATTTTCTACCCTTTTTCTACCCCTGAAAAGAGAATGAAATGCAATGCACAGCAGTGCTACTGTCAGGGGAGCAGTTTTGTTCTGATCTCTAAAGAGTATGAGCGCTAAAACTGAATGAACAAGGTGAATGAAATTAGGTGAATGAAATGCAG